>LQRL01138886.1:0-13422 GCA_001703475.1 Hydroides elegans | reverse complement strand
GTTAAAATGTTATTTTTTTTTAAATTTATTCATAATTTAATATGATAAAGTCGCTGCAATGTTGTTCTAAATGATGCAAGTCTATAGCACGGACATGTGAAAACTAAGAATGATAATCAATTCTTCATCGGGCAGAAGGACATTATGATGAATATTTAAAAATCAAACTTGACTATAACAGTCCCTTACATCCAAAAATAAATATTTTGATTTAAAAAATAACATTTCGTGGGTATTTGGGCAAACCGTTTGAAATAAACATGTACATAATTAACTCTAATCATTTGGTTTTTTATAAACTTTAATCAACTTTTAGGAATTAAACATTTAGCTATCGTCAGAATAAAACGATGTACACGGACGGGTGACAAATCCTTTTTTACATTTGAATCCTATTGTTTCTTTAGATTATAGCTTTGGTGCAATTAATTTGGTAAATTTTTGGATTGATCTGTGTTTATATTAGTTGAAAATGCTCGTTTAACTACATTAATTCATTATTTAACAAATAATGTTATTTACCTAGTATGGGTAATTTTGTTTATATAATAAATGGAACAAAGAATATTTTTTTCAATAGTAGTCATGTGTATCAAACAAATAGCGTTTGTGAGTAATTTTTTTTTCTTCTTGAATCATATAAAATTCAAAAATTCTTCAATATTGAATACAATCATTAAAAGAACGAAGTGTACAATCCATATTACTCCATGGTGCACCAATTTGACACATCGATTTGTGTTATTGTTCAATAATTGCATATTTTAATGAATGAGGTGTGCAATCCATATACCTTTTTGGCGAAACAATTATTCACATCGATATGTGTTTTTGTTCTGTTATCACATTTTTTTATATAAATGAGGTGTACAATCCGTATTCCTTCATGGTGAACCATTTTGACACATCGAAGTACTTTGAACCACTGACACTTGCAATTTCGATTCTTCGGAGAATTTTTTCTTCGCATTTACCATTTTCTGTTATCAATTAGCCTAGATACACACATTGGCTGACCTGCTCAGCCTCTTGTCCATCCAATTCGATCTTCACATTTGGTTTTTCCTTTTTCTTCATTGTTTTTTTTTTATTTCTGATATTCATGTTCATACTTAAGTGTTCACCTTCTTCATTGACAAAATGTATCGTCAAAACCATACGTAATTGCTGAGAAATTTTACTAAACTTGCTATCAAATTTTACAGAGAAAGCGACGAATATAACTTGAATCAAACCAGCACGTATATGGCTAAACATATGCTTGTTATTGTAAGCTTAAATAAGAGTTTTCCACCCGCTATTTACTCATTATTCATGTTGATATATTCATGCCTTGAAAATTAATAAATCGACATGGATTTCATAAATAAGCTCTCTTACAATAAATGAAAATGCGCAGTGTTCTATTACTCTTCTATCGTGTAGCGTAAATGCACTACATCGAGGGTCGTTTTTCGAGGTTCACATTATTCATAAATCGTTCCTACCTAAGTTTCAAATCTACAGTTATGACTCTATATTAACATATTTATAAAGTATGTTTATAAAGACTAATAAATATTGACTTACTTGCTCAATCTCACTTCCGTATGCTGTTAAAAAGCATAGCTGGATAAGCACTAAAAATGTAATTTGCCACCCCATGGTCGCTTAACAATGATTCCTGAAACCGATTTGATTTTATTCGCTGTAGAAATGGACGGCACATGTAAAAGACACACCCTTATATATGGTATTGCTACTCGAATAACCTGTTTCAGTGATAAGATCAATTTATGATGGCCGACGCGTCCCCTTCATTGACGATATGATGGTTTTTATATAACATATAATATGATTATACACACTCAAAAACTTTAATTTTGGCAACAACTTTATTGAGTGGGTCCAATTATGCTATACAAGCATTTATAGTATCGTTATCAATAATGGGTTTTCATCTGGTTGGTTTAAAATTAGCAGAGGGGTAAGACAAGGGTGCCCCCTTTCTTGTGTTCTGTTTGTTTTATGTGTAGAACTATTGGCGCACCTGATCAGAGAAAATAATGATATCCATGGTATACAAGTAGGAGAAGATGGAATCAAACTCTCCCAATTCGCAGATGATATGTTTTCATTCGCTAGCGATGAATCGTCTGTAAAAGCGCTATTTTACACATGTGATAAATTCACTATAGTCTCTGGTTTTAAGTTAAATAAAGAAACAAAAACAAATTATTTGGCTTGAGCCCTGGAAAAATAAGGTAAAGGCGCCATACGGAACTGTAATTAACAAACGTTCTGTACATGTATTGGGAATATCGATCCCTCGAAACCCTGAAAGCAACGACGCTCTGAATATTGACTCATGTATTGATAAAATGAAAAAGCATCTCAACATGTGGTCGAGCATTTCTCTTACTCTTTTCGGTAAAATACTTGTCGCAAAATCACTTGGGTTATCTAACTTGGCTCACATAATGAGTAACTCAATTATAAAATTAATGACTCTCCAGAACATACAGAAAATCGTTAATAGATTTATATGGAGTAATAGGCCAGCAAACGTCAAACATATGACACTTAAAGCTGATCACTCTAACGGTGGTCTAAGGAGTCCAGATATCTTGGACATGTATAAATCGCATAAGTTGGCTTGGATACCTAGAATTTTAGCAAGTGGTCAATGGACATCAATTTTGTCTAAAAGCTTGCTTAATTATGGCAATTTTCTGTTTTCATTAAAATCAAACTATAGCGAAAAACATCTAAAGTACCTACTAAAATTTTATAGAAAAAAATCTTCTTGAAAATGCTAGAGAAATATTTTGCATAAAGGGGAATTATGCAATTATCTGGAATAATGAATGTATACTGATAAATAACAACAGTGTATTTTGGAGAAAATGGTATATTAAGGGTATAAATATATATTTATGATCTGATGAAACATTTTTAAGCTATGGAGAACTCTGCGATAAATATGATTTCAAGCCTAACTATCTCAATTATCCAAGCCTTATCAAAGCTATTAAAAACGCATGCAATGTACATTTAGACCTAAAAGAGGTTGTAAACGGCAACGAAAAGCCGCGTATAGACTGTGAGTCAACCAAACTTAAATCATATGATGGAATAATAATCGATATATCAAAGGCAAAAAGCAAGCCATATTATGATATTTTTATTGATTATGATTTTGTATACCCTACGTTTATGCAAAAAAATATGTGAAGACTTTGATATTGAGCCAAATGTGTATCTTGATAGTCTTAAAATTATGAAAATATTTGTAAAAGAGCGAAAACTTTTAACATTTCACTATAAAGTATTAAACAATAGCGTAGCCTCTGGTGATAATTTATTCAAATGGAAAATTAATGATTCTGATAAATGCCAATTGCATGCTCTATTGCATTGTTAATGGGAATGTCCAAAATCAAAGGACTGGCTTGAAAACTGTTTAGTATATGTATTGAATGAAAATGAGTCTTATGAAATTAATAGCACGATTGAATATTTGTTAGGAAGTAATAATGCACCTCTAGATCATATACTTCTTTTTACTAAATTTTTTATATGGAACACCAGGCTCTATAGTGAAATAGTGAAAAATGTTATATGTGTGCATACAAAAGTAACCTCAAATATAGAATTTTACAAGTAAAGAGATGCTTAAGTGATGCTAAGTTTTAAACATTTATATGAGTAATTAATGTTGTTAGTGTCAAATATATACAGTAATATGAGACTATAATTATCATTGTATATTGAATCTACAGCATATTGTATTGTGTTGTCGTGTCCTGTATTTTGTTTTGTAACGCAACCTGTATGTGTATTGTTTATGAAAGAAAATGCCAATAAAAACTTCCAAAAAAAACATATAATGCGAATACACCACGAGATTGAATATTGTAGGGAAATATCACACGCTGTGAGTTCAGATTTGACTGGCAAAGTGTGATATTTCCCTTCAATATTCAATCGAGTGGTGTGTTGGTTTTATTACATACCTTTTTAGGGAAAATAATCGATTTAAATACGTGTATATCGCTTCATAAATGCAGCAAGCCTCGTTAGCTCAGTCGGTTAGAGCGTTGGTCAAGCATGAGTTTTGGCGTCATCCGCACTTAACAACGTTTGTTTACATTTTTTTTATCAATCATATCTCATTCATTTATTGACAAAAAGGCCTAGAATTTGAACCATGACAAGATTATTCTATATTTTGTATTATATATTCATTATTTATTGATAATCACTAGAAAAAATGTGCTAATTCATCTCGATTTGAAACGCGGATTAGCTTACAAATTAAGAGATGCACGGGGTCCCCGGTTCGAGCCTCAGTAAAGGCGATACAAATTAAAAAAGTGTGTCCTTATAGAGCTTGTATGATAAAACTGAGATATTATTATATAATTACATAAACATTTATCCACCTAAGAGTTTACTTTGATGATTAATGATGTGTTTTTGAGACATATTTGTAACGTTTGCGAATCTGAGTCGGCAAGGTAGACATTGTTTTAAACTTGATATTCAGTCATTTTAATTCAAAAGCAATGGCTAATATTAACATATGCAATAAGCAATAAATTCTTAATCCCATATTTCTTTAAAAAACTACAACAAAGAAAAAGAAAAATTTGGTGCCTTGAGAGCGACTCGAACGCGGGACCTCTAGCACCGCAAGCGCGCATTTAAGCCATTGGGCCACGGGGATGCTCTTGGGAGTTGCGTAACTAATTAATAAAGTGATAGCTATCAATTTATCGATCCATTGAATCGCAAATAATCACAGATAATAAAACATAACCGCTGAGATCAAAATTGTGCCATTGTTTTGTAAATTAAGTTTAACAAATGGTCTATCTTGTGAACTACTATAAATGTCAATTTTACGTTAAGTGGGCGATAAATCGAGTGGAGTGTGGAATAGCGCACGCTTAGTTTTTTCTTATATGTTCTTTATACAGGTATGTAATACAATATGATTATTAAGACAACATAATTTGATATGGTTTGGGAATACTTGGTAGATTTATATATTGTTCAAATTTGAAACCGAAAGCTGAGTGAGTTAAATTCGACCTTTTATTCAATATAAACCTATATGTAATGTAATGCCTACAAGTAATACATAAAAGTCTTTACGGTGTTATTTATGGGCGATAATATACTAATTTTAATGTATTAGAGTCAGTAGAGAAGCAACATTAAGAAGCATGATCATACATCATTTATGAAAATATTGCAATGCCTTCATACATGAAGACGTATTTATAATTGTTCATTCCAATTTTGAGTATTTGCTTACATGTACATTCCAAATTAAATGAATACTGTAATGTATTTAAAGCTATGCACAATCATTAATCAATATATTGTTTTAATGGTTTTATGTGCTTCTTCATTGAACTATGATAACATTATTATAAATATCAACATCTGTGTCAAAACGTTTTAAGCGCATGCAACTATTACTAAAGCATATTATCAGAGCCCGAAACGCATGGGAGCCCGGAGCCCGTTGTCTCCCGGATTTTCAAAATGGCACCCGGTTTATGAATTTTTGGGGCCTGAAAAACCCAGTACCAGCCCCCCCACCCAATTTTTTATCAAACTTCCATAATAAATATATATATGAAAGGGCCACCGCGTTTCGTTTCTTTTTTTGCCCCTATGTTTTTAAGAGCGTGAGCCTGAGGGGCTCCTGAGATGAGTTCCGAGCCCTGTTACATCAATTTCATACTGTAATGCTCATAAACAGTAAGATTTATGCATAGGTGACATCATGTCACATATCGGCCAACGTAATCTGTATATTTAAGACTACTTTATTAACTACTTAGAATGACAAAAATAGACATAAGTTGTTTATAGCGATTTAGTAACCATTGCTCTTCTCACTATCTTTGCACTGGGTGGTATAAGATAACTTCAACAAGAATGTCCTTGGTGTTTTTATTCATTAATATGAATATATATAACTCGGTCAATCAACATGCTACATGAACACTTATATCAATTGTCAAATGAACTTAAGCATAGCGTAGGTTTGTACTCAGGTACTTGAGAATTATTAATGTACCTATGTCAAGTTTTGTTCTAGTCTCAGTACCTAGTTCAAATGTCTAAAATTGTTCTTACAATTTTACCTTTCTTTACTATGTGTCCTTCTAGCTGTGCTATTTGAGCTACGTATACTATTGTTGAAGATATTAACTTGTTTAATGCATCAAGCTCATCATCTTGTAATTTATGCAAAGTAAATTATATGATCCCATTGATTTGTATATATTAGATATCTTAAAATAAAGATATAAAATAATAATAAAATAATTGCAAACATAATACAGGTGCTTATGTTTTGCAATGGTCGATTCCATTCGTTAATTAACCATGGTATTTTATGTTTAACTAATTTGAAAATAATTATAATTCCAGAGTATTTTATTTTTGAACTACAACCCAGTTAACACAGTGATATAACATAACTCTCAAGAATAGACATGCATAGTCTCGTGTGAGATTATTCCAAGTGAGATTGTGAAATCAAAACGCGGCCCTGATGTTTCCAGTGAGATTATTCGACATTAGCATTTTGAGATACTCTTCTGTGATACTTAGGTGAGCTTCGAGAATCGTTATATGACGATCTGAGGGGTGAGCCATTGTGTGTCATTATGAGACATATTATGTTTCGCATGTCGTCACTTAGTCTTACCTTAATCTCAGAATGTATGATTAGTTAGCACTCATTATATATCGCCATTTATTTGTTGAGACCTTTCAAACCCATACATTCGCTTTCCTTGTGTACACACTCTTGAGTAACATGTAGCTGTTTGATCCATTTACAGTAAAGAATCTACATTGAAAATAGAAAATCGGTTTTATATTTTGCTTCATATGCAAGATATAAAGTATATGTAATATTAAATATTAGACTGTTTGTGTAGAAAATATTACTTTTAGGATACGACTCATATCTTATCTAAGACACAAGACAACGCATACAAGAAAATATGGTTTAACTAATGAAGTTATAATTACAATGATAAGCACTTAAATCTACAATGGGCCATTTTGGTGAGCGCACTCTTTCGGTACTCGGGCATTTTATGTAGGTATTTTACAGGCGCACTCACGATCCATCATTTGAAAAATGTTCAGTTTTATTTGTCATGTCAGGAACCTATATAGAAACTCATATGAAGTATTAATGATATAAGAGTGTTAGGGTGCTTTTTATTTTGTTTCCACCATGCTGCCTAAGTGTAAATACATGTACATATATGATAAAGTAACGCGACTGTGGCCGCACTGTCCAATGCGCATTTTTGTGTTCACAGCGTACGTCTCGGGGAGATTAAAGATATATCAAAGTTATGGCGATTTTCCACTGTCACGCTCTGCGGGAGATATATAGAGGAGGGTCGGTTAGTTGAAATCCTTTATTTAGCGGGTATTTTATTTAATTAGGATATGAAACTTAAATGATTAAAAGCTAGAAAGACCGACCAACTCGTAAAGTTATAATATTGATGTCTTTTATTCCTTAAACTCGCCATGTTTTAGTAAAAATAAATATGAACACATAAAGTAGAAATGAATGAGCTGTGTTGCTGGTCTGATCGTATGCAATCACAAGTGCTAAAAGAGGTCCATTACATGCGTATCGTATAAGCAGGTTTTTTTCTGCATTTACCAATCATGTGAGTCTTATGACGCAATCATCAATCATAATTGAGAAATAAATACGATTTCGTGTGAAGATGATTAATCTGGTATTGGCTTCCGTCCATATACATACTAGAGAAAGTCATATTTTTTATATTTTTTTGCACTCAGCACTCGATTACAGGATTGTTCATATCATCTCATCTTAATATCAGTATACTAAATAACTTAATTTATGTCATGATATATGATGAACATGGCAGATGTTTGAAATGGACACAACGGCACAACATGTTGATAAAAAAAACACTTTTGAAATTCTAGTAATTATAAAATGAAACATATGACAGTGTGTCTATAATACGATTAAATATAGCAAACCATCACATTAATAGCTTCATTCATATTTGTTAACGAAGTAAAATGTTTGAAATTTGCAAATGTCGCAAACTGTGGTGCTGATTCAAATAGCTATATATAGTATTTCGCACGAGAATCATGAAATTAAATACCTGAAATAATGCGGTTAGGTGACTGATTTTTGATTACATAAGTGCACAGTATAAGTGTATTTCACATCTTTAATCCAACAACTACTTACTTAAAATGGACAAAAGTGTCATTCAAACCATGCTCAACCAAGTATCATGTATAAATTAAACCATTTAGCTAGGTTTTGTAGAAAATGTTTATGATTGGTTTACTTATCCATGTATATCTGGAAACGTCATTGGTATATTTACTGGTCTATATCAAAATTATGAATGAATGATACGTGAACGATAGAAAAAATGTCGGTTTGATTGAAACAATGATCGAGGTAAGTATTCAATCATACATTTAAGATCTTCATGCATTTTACCCACATTTTTATGTATTTTCATGCATTTATAACACTTTGAGATGTTTAATAATGTTTGTTAAGTTGAAGTTAAAGTTTCTAGATTCATATTTGATTTAGGTACATAGATAGTAACTTCTAGAGACACAATTATCATTTAACGTTTATTAATTAAAATGATTGCTTGCTTTCTAGGACATTAATACTATGAAAGACATGAATGGTAATTCTGCAGCATTATTCAATAAGAGTATAGGAGTTTTCAAACAACTATTAACATAACTGATTTTTTTAATAGCGTTCACAACGTGGTTTTGGAATCAACGGTAATTGTGAAATCAACCAATTAAGTGCATATCACCAGGTCTGTATCACAGCTTTAGTTTGACAGCTTTAGTTCTAATCATGCGAAATAAGAGTTGTGTGTTTACTTTATTATATAAAAAAAACACATTTGGAAATTATTAAGTAATCAAAGGTAAGATATTTACTTGTTATGAATGTCAATTGATTTAGAATTAGTGATATTCTAACAGATGTGTAGATGTGTTTGTTTTATTTCACAGGCAGCACCTTTGAGAATCATCAAATAAATTTCAAGGCGTTCGCAGCATTTTATGAAATGTTAAACACGAACAATCCCACTTGATGCGATAACATCATTAGCGGTATAGGAGATCACTATACCAATACCATTAGTCTGTTTTACTATAAACGGAGTTTATATGTCTTAGCAAAGTATATATATTATGCACCTATTTAAATTTCGATTTAAGACAATTAAATGTATAGATCTGAGCGAAGTATATATATTATGCACATATTTATATTCCGATTTTGAACAATAAGATAAGATAACCATAAGATAGCAATTTGAATAGTTAACTTCATTGCATGAATCATTTTTAAACCGCAGAATGAGTTTAAGAGTTGTTCATATAACAATATAACAATATAATACACATCTTATTTTTTTATGAAATTAGGAAGAATATTTATAATGATATAGGTTGCACAGCATCTTTAATACAAACGGTATTAGATAAGTTTTGGTTAGGAATCTTAACAAAATATTTCATGATGTATTACGTCTTGGAACATGCTTATATATAAGAATACCCTCAAACGTACTTTTTTGGAGATTTTTATTTGCATTTTTTACTATAAAAATACATATTGAACATACTGTACGTCACTTCGCATTCTTACAGATATTCGTACATTCGACAAAACAATCAATCACTCCACAAAACACAAAACTACAATGTTTAGGTGGTGCAGATCCAGCTTACGTAGGAAATACATATGAGTGTCGCAGCACCCTTTATTCTTACCCAATCATTCTATCTATAATATTGTGCATACAAAAATTAAAGAAATATAAAGGTTATCAAGCATATAACCATATATTTTACATATTATTCTAATTCTAATCATATGACAAACCATACTGTACACTTTTATCAATTAAGACAGTGTGGAGAGCCCACTTTGACTCAAATTATATATGTCTACTATATTTCTCTTCAATAAGGATTCTTAGAATAAGCTCAATTTGTAAATTGTGGACTGAGTATCTATACCACCCACTTCTTACTCCTAATATATCGTGTTTGATAATGAGAAAGATGTGATTGATCGATATATGTTCAATACCAAAGAGTAAACTAGTTTGATTAATCATTAATACCCACAGTCGATCTGGATCTACAGTATTTAGAATATTTCCGAATTTTGTCCTTAGTCCAGGTACATTCAAGCAGTACATGTTTGATATTATCGATCTTATATTCATTGCAAAGTGTACAGATGGGACTCTGAACTACGTACTTGAAAAGATACGATAGTACTAATGACACAGAACCGCCATTAGATAGTTTATTTATCAGAACTTGCAGGGGTTAATCGTGGGAAGACAAACAAATCAATAATGTTGGGTAAACGATCCGAATGAAATTAGTCACAAAACAGTAACGTAAGAAGGATATTCCCAGTAAAAACGTGATTGCCTGATATAGAAAAATCGGAAAATCCTACTATCAAATACCGGAACGGTAGTGTATCTCAAAATATATCTCAAGAAAAAGAGATCGATTTCGACCATCACCCACAAACACACCCAAGGCCTACGTTGAACGAAAACAAGTCAACCGAAATAAAACTCGGCAAAATAAATGTATCCGAGGAACCGACTGCTAGTTTAGAACAGGTGTCTTATGATGAGTTATTCAAAGCCGTGACACAATATTAAACTCACCTTATCAAGGAAGATACAAATATAGATATTCAGATTCAGGGCTTTAAGAAATGAGCTGGAAAATAGTGCCAGTGAAGTCAGTGATTGATAGTAAGAAAGAACTTAAGGAATTATTTGACTTGCGTTTATCACAAGTAAAAACACACTTTAACTTAATGGATATTAAATTGCAAAATAAATCGCGACAATGAGAGATGACCTGTTCAAGAGGATGATTGGAATTCTTCAAGACATCAAACACAATTGTTGCCGTCAGAGCAGTCACTTCAATGGCTTCTACCAAATTGCGAGTTCAGAACCAAGTAATGCAACAATGAGAGATTTTATTGAGTTACAACTAACACAGGCTGAAACATATAGCTCAAGTATACCGGAAGGACAATTGTTACAAAGCCATGACTAGATACCCAGAGATTAACCTTTCATTCCAGCACCCGATGAACCTGGGTTAACTCGAAGTAAAAAGGTATGCATTTTATTGATCGATTCAACTTACAAAATATTCTTCTATTTCATAAAATGTACCATCCATTATAATATAAACTTCAGATTTGAAACTTTTAATCATAATACTTTGACAATATTTTTTTGATTTCAGAATGTTTTAGTGCACCCTGGTTCAACTCATCCGCCGTTGACGAATCCATTATCAGTCCGTAAAATCAACCAAGACATTTGCTCAAACCAAGAGAAAACCACGACCAACATCAAACGGGTGGATAAAATACCATATAAAGAGTCTCAATATTTACAGAACTAGAGGTTATCAGAATGCGTACATTTATTTATTCATTTAGATATGTAATAATTGTAAACTAGTTGTTTCGTTATTGTCTTAATGTGGACTAAAAAAATATTAAAAACATAATCTTGACATCAACTTAGAAATCAAATGCGCTACAATCAAGGTTTCGAAGTGGTATCACGACATCTCACCCCAAAACCAACTCATCCATATAAAAACTAGTCAACTCATCCAAGGTTTTGAACAACTCATCCAAGTTTCCGGTCAACTCACCCAAATATTTTTGCACATAATTGCGCGAAATAGTTGGTATTTTTTTATTTGTTGAATATAAATATGTAACCATACGAATATTAAATAAAATACATCAAAATTACATAGGATGAAAGTGTCTACTTTCCAAGGAACGTGTCTGCTCAGTTAGCGTCATAGATCAATAGAAACATTAAATGCATTGTTTGCTGTGCAATAAATAAGGAAATATAATCATGATACACATCTGCACATCTTAACAAAACTGAGAGTAATTGCGTATGAGTTGACAAAACAATTTGAGTGAGTCGGTCAAAACTTGGTTGAGTTGGTTTTTAGGTGAGTCGGTTTAGGGTAAGTCGGTTTTGGGTGAGTTGTCCGACATCCTTTTGAAGTTATAGTGGGTATTTGAATGTTACATCATGAATACAAATTTACATCAATGAGATTAATATTTTACGAGAATCAAATGTATCTTAATTTGGAAAAACAGCTTACTGTTCCATTAAACAATTGAGTATATTTTAATTGATTAAGTAATAATATACTTTTTCAGCATCCAAAAAGGGTCAATAAAGCATTACCAAATCTTTTAAATCATGGAGCCCTTCACTTGGAAAAATCTGTTATTGATACTCGCCACAGAAACATTGCCTTATGCAGCGTTAAAAATCAGGTATATTCATGTTGTGGCGATCTCGGGCCTAACGTATGGAGCAAAAGCTTACGATCGACAGGACGAGTTCGACAAAACTATATAAAAGGTTTCAATGGTGTCGCAACTTTGCCAGATGATATAATAAATGCAATTCATATAAACTGTACGCGAATCAAAAATGCATCTTCATTTGGAAAGAAAGCTTACTGCAAGAAGTTTTAGTACCTTGAGATTTCCTTGATGATGTTTTTAATAAGGTTATCTTGATGATGCTTTTTGTATGATTTTAAAATATGATAATCAAAATGAAGAAAATCAGTGACATATCTTTAAAATATATCTCTAATTGATATGTTATGCATGTGTCATAATGATACGATTTTACAGGTGAGCTTCTCAACCAATTCTCGAATGACCATTGGCAATATGTTAGGAGTGTTGGTTTTTTGCTGTGTTGTAGGGCGCGAAACACTGAAATGCAATGTGTTTGACTGTGATGATGTTACGTTTACTCTTTTAAAGACGTTTGGCATCAAACATGAAGTAACAGGTGTCGCTCTTTGCAGTACAATTATAATGATATCGGGTGAAAACAATGACACCTACTTTTATTCACACAATGGTGCATTATTATCGGTGTCCGCTGGTGAACGTAAACGTTTGTCTTGTTAGCTGGTAAAAATGACAGTGCGATGCGATGTAATCCTCGATTATACAAATCTCTAGACACCATTAGACAGTAAAATGTAAAAGGCTATGCGTTGATTTAAATCGTGTTCCGATTGACGCAGTTATAATTGATAATCATGACAAGCATCGATGATAAAAAATCAATATGTGCTTGTTGACGATACGCCCTAAGAAATCTTAAAACAGACGACAAAGTTATATCTGAGACATAGATTTCAAAGTATACGTTTATAAGTTTGAATTCTTAATACACATAATTTTTATGAACCTATATATATATATATATATATATCTTTTTTTTCTAAATGGTT
>LQRL01138885.1:14742-26217 GCA_001703475.1 Hydroides elegans | reverse complement strand
CTAACTTAGGTTCAAATCAGAATTGTTCACAAATATCTTATCAATCAATCAGGGCCATAATCGTTTAACTCATGTATGACCAAGTCGGGATAAACCGGGATTTTACTTGCAACTTTTATTTTCTGATATTTGCACTTTCATGTTATTTAAAGATTCGATTTAAAGGATACATATATGTTTTATATTGAATTAAGAACCTATTGAGTGTAAAATAATAGATAATTCATTAAATTGAGATACTTTTTAAAGCCTACATACCTGACCATTAGGATACACTTTGGCCTGTTTAGTGACTCCATTCGGAATGGGATCAGGGGGGAAGCAAGTGGCAGGCGCAAGCAGGTCAAAGTCAACGGGTTCACATGTGAGTGAAGTCAAAGTCCATGATCCGGCGCTGCATTGCCACACTGGGTCGCCTCCTGATATCCTAAAAATAAAAGGTGGAAAAAAATGAGTTAAAAGTATTAAAAGTTAAAATACTACCTTAAAATGTTATTCTCATTCAAAATCAAAATTGATTATCAAAATATCTACACAACGACTAGAAACCATTAAGTATATTTGCTATTTTTATTTTTGCTGTCTTTTCCACATTGCAAAAAGAAAGAAAGAAGGAAAAAACTTGAATGAATCGCAAATCAAAAATAATCACAAAGCACGATGGCAAACATTTACTTTAATTTAAACATACATGTACATAAATTTTGATTTTCCCCATGACGAGAACTTAAACTTTTCATGACACTCACCTGAATCCCGAGTTGCAGAAGAAATATACAGTTGTACCGCTAGGGATAGTACTTTCATAATTGTCCAGATCAATGTGGAGTCCGTCCAACATTGCCACAGAGTATCCATTCTCAAGAGACGGCGGTGCAGTGCATCCTTCAGCTATAGATTGAAAACAAGATACATAGACTTCTACATGTTATGACTTGTTTCATAGTAAAGACCTTGCAGATGTGATCTCAAACATACGTTAAGGATTGAAATAAACATATGCATCCTATCATACATTCTGGTAGACTATGTTAGAGCTCTAACGCATTCGAAAACAGTTCTTATATAATGACTACGATTTGTTATAAATAATTTAACAGATTTGGGAGGAACCTGAAAGAATACTTAGAAACACAATATCATAATATT
Source organism: Hydroides elegans (assembly GCA_001703475.1). Classification (NCBI taxonomy): domain Eukaryota; kingdom Metazoa; phylum Annelida; class Polychaeta; order Sabellida; family Serpulidae; genus Hydroides; species Hydroides elegans. The sequence goes on along the minus strand of LQRL01138885.1, from coordinate 25,068 downwards.
TAGTATCGAACCCTAATCTTTTTTAGAACCACTTCCTTGTTTATGGGACACATAAACCTTTGAAACCAAATTAATAGAATAAGGAAGTTCTTATCATGTGAGTTTGAAGGTGCATTATTGCAACAACAAAAAATGAGAAGCAATCGATTTTCATTTTACCTGTTATTTGTTAGTTTGATGAGTCATAGCATGGTGCTTTAGCTAGCATGTTTCAGTTCCGATAAATTACGACATAGCGTTCGAAGGTAAATAATAAATTAGGACAATAAACATGTTTTCCTAAGATTTTTAATGGGCCAAAGGAAAACAATAATTGACCGTCCTTTCTTTTTCGACTACTTGACGTCGGCCTTACCATAATGTCAGCCTCCCCCCTATGTGGAATTAGATCGAGTCATTCCAATCATAACTATGTTTTCTGCCCCAAAGAATGTTACTATCTTTACACCAATTTTCCCCCTTTTCATTGTTTTCTCTTTACATAAACACGTTGGTATCGTATAAAGTCATGTTCCCCGATCACAATGATGTTTCCTTCCCTAAAGACTTGTGCTATCCCCCCAACAAAACGTTCCTCACTCACATGAACACGTGGGCATTGTACTATGGCCTAATCGGTCGATTCCCTCACTTTTCACAGTTTCCCGTTTTTAAACACGTGGGCATTGTACTCACGATTCCAGTCCTCGTCGAGTCCAGGTCGTCTAACCAACTTCGATCTTATAGGAACACTGGTCACTACCCTAACTACCATGTTCTCCAAAGTTCCTCATTCATCCAAACATGTGGGAAATGTACACTAACGATGATTTCCTTTTACAAAAGAAAAATCCTTACCTAAACACGTGGGCATTGTACTGAGACCCGTTCGCCACGTGCCGTCGCCTAGGCACATAATGGCGGCATACCCTGGCGGATTCAACACGTGACCGTTATTGCAGCGCACTCCAGCTACGTCGCCATTGTTGTTATAGTAGGCACTGTCGGCTCTGTCGAGGGGCCATAGATAGCCGTTACGTATGCTGGGGATGAGACACTGTGAGATTCCTGTTAAAAAGCGATATTAGAAGAATTGGTTCGGGATTATATAAGTACTTGTAGCTCGATTTCTACAAAAAGAATATAGTTTGATCGTTTGTGTCACTTTTGGCAACTGTACCATAGCTGTTACGGGAATAAGTTTTGGCTGGGATCATTAAGACATAAATGTGGTTCGATTTCTACATAACGAATATAGTTTGATTGTGAAGTGCAATTTGTCTCTCTTTTTTAAATTTTATACATAGTACCCACTTTAGCTACAATAATTCGACCAGACATCGAGGGAGTCTATGTAATGCGATATTTCATTTATAAATAATTGATTATATACATTAATAAATTTTTGGTATATAACTCTCTTGTAAGACACATTGTAAGGCACAATCCACATTGATACTAAAATACATAAAACTAGAAGGTCAGTGACCTTGGATCCCCCGTGAACTTCAACCATTCGTATATGCAGGATGGTCAGTTTTTACTAAAATTAACCTTGGAAATGACGAACTATTTTGCGAATAAACAAGATCATGTGATGAAAGAAAATCAGAGTTACATCTTGCATCATAACTCACTTCTTTCTGAAGACATGTCTTGAACTGACGAGACCAGTTGGCAAAAGAATCCTCAAATTATAAATTAAAGAAAATATGCTTTTATAAGCATGAGCTCATATAGCACATCCAAAATGCTTTTGAGAGGCAACTGACACGGCCAGTGAAGTAAAAAGATAATTTTATTACATTAAATTTTGCTTATATAAGCACATCCCAGATACTTTTGAGACGCAGTTGACAAGGCCAGTGAAACAAATATATCATTTAACTTACATAGCAAATATGCTTATATAAGCACGATTACTTTTGTAAGCCAATTCCAAATGCACCAGGCTCCCCAGATAGGTGTTTACACATCTCTATTCATTTACTGATTAAAATGCTGATATAAGCATGATTGCTGATAAATATGCTTATATAAGCATGATTGCTTATGAACTCACACGCAAAATGTTTAAGGAGGGCAGCTGACGAAACAAGTGAAGAAAGAACATCATTTCACTTATCTAAAAAATAATATGCTTATATAAGCATGTTTGCTCATATAAGCACATACCACGTACTTAAATGATAATATCTTATATTTTCACCCACATTTCCTCATCTGAATATGAACTTTTTGCTACTTTTTAAAGTGCTCCATAATCGACAATTTTCAACTGATCGAGATGAAACCATGACGAGGCACAACTTCAGACCTTGTTTTATATGTGTATTAAATTAAAAATCCCTGGCTCAATTCCTTCAAACCAAACTCGCGGGCACAAAGTACTTAACATCAGGTGAAAATGTTAAAATCGACAATTTTTAAAGTGTTCCAGAATCGACAATTTTCAACCGATCAAGATAAAACATTGACGAGGCACGATTTCAGACCTCGGTTTATACGTGTATAAAATTTGAAAGTTCTAGCACAATTGCTTCAGACCAAACTCGCCTGCACAAAGTGCTTGGCATCTGAAAAAAAAGTTGAAAATCGACAATTTTTAAAGTGCTCCAGAATCGACAATTTTCAACCGATCCAGATAAAACCTTGACAAGGCACGACCTCCTTGTTTTATACGTGTATAAAATTTGACAGCTCTAGCTCAATTGCTTCAGACCAAACTCGCGTGCACAAAGTACCCTATATCAAGCGGGACAGACAAACAGACGGACGGACAGACGGACGGACGGACAGACGGACAGACGGACAAGCTCAACCCTATATCCCCTCGTTTTCACGGGGGATAAATACAGAATAAAGAAAAAAAATACTCTTTTTAACACTTTATATTATTTTTCGAAATCCAAACATTATCCTTACACGCTTAATCATTTACCTGAACACATCTCTTCTAAATATTTGTTCGACCCAATCCATTTTGCGCGGTCCCCATCGCGGACGCATTCGATAAATGGCGATGTAGGGGGAACCAGCTGATAGCCATCATTGCACGTGACTTGTAGCCTTGACCCCACCTGATATCCATCACGGAATGTCCATGGGGAGCCAGCCAAAACATCGCCATTGGGTACTACTGGATCTGAACACTCTGAAAATGAAAGCATGCTGTTAAATTATAAGCTTATTGAAGTTTTATATAGAGTGTTATTTTTATTCGATATTGATATGCTTTTTCTTTAAATTTTAACAAGAGCAATTAAAGTTCAACCATATCATTAAATCAATTGTTCATTTGAAAAAAAAAAATAAATAGATAAAAAAACAATAGAACTAGGCTCAACAAATATAACATACATATAAATGAGAATATTTCAAATAATTTTTCTGTTTTAATCAAGAAAATATAACTATTATTTTGAAATGTAACAGGTGCCTGGTTATGAAACAAAAAAAAAGTGATGAATGTGAACATGTTACTATGATGTTTCTTAATATGTAAAATATCCAGTAACCTTGAGTTAAAGAAACTGCAACTACGGACGCTAATACGACAGCACATATGTGTATGCTCCAACCAGCCTCCATGGTACCTTCTATCTAAACATTAAAATTAAGTGTGAATGCCAATGACGAGAAATGTTAAGCTTAAACGGTTTCTAGAATAGTAACAAAAATAACAGTAAACTCGATACATATAGAACATTATTGCTTTCTGTGAAAAGCACAGTTCATATGGGACACTAATCAAAACTAGAGAGTTTTTTGGTTGTGGTTCATGAACACGACAAGAAAAACACAGCAAAGCCTTAAAATTAGGAGGCACATTAGCATTTGTAAACATTGAGGTCTTACTATGACAAAATTGAAAACAAAACTTGAATTTACGGTTATTCAATTAACACATCCCCATTTTAGAGTAGATTAGATAATGTTCCAGGGGTGTACCTTCACCCAAAATCGACTGTCATCCAAAACGACACGAGCGGGCAAAATGACATTCGCGCACGATAACAAATTTTAAAATAATATGTCAAATGCCAGTGCATTTTTTAGGTATTTCCAAATAAATAAATATTAAATGATAGGATGTATTTCAATCAAACTGACATTCGCACTAGCACGAGCGTCGCCTAAATGACACTCGCGCGGACGAAACGACGGTGGCATATGATATGCGACCGTTCGACCGCCAAGGTGCACCTCTGATATTCATTTAATAATGGCAATTTATGGATTTATGTACTTGGTTGAATATAGCTGATATTTACTGCTTCATGGTATAAATACATTGAAAACAGTGTTGTTTGAGTTCATGCTCATCGAACATTTACATTGATTTAGAGAATAGTTGAACATACGCATGTACACAATCATGCATAAGAACTTGCTGATTTAATGGATCTTGGATTTAGGTTTAATATCTCAAAATCTCAATAATTGTTCATTATTTATGTATATCTAGCTCCAGGGTGACCACTTAAAATTGATGTGTAAATTGCTTGATTTTTCCCTATTTTTTAGTATTGTTTCCCGAGGGTTCGTACATGAAATATTCATATTAATGCTTTATAATATAGATTATGTTAAAAGCGCATTGGAAAATCAGATAAACACTGGAAATTACCAATAGCCAGTAAAACATATACATATATTAAATCTTGGGAAAAATGCCAAACGGGTTTTCAACTTCACCCGGTCTCGTGACATGAATACAAATGAAGGGCTCCGTGCAACAATGTGTTAAGTCTAAAATTGACGTTTTAAGAAAAAGGGCTTTAAATGTTTTTGGTTTGGTCATTTATATAAGAATTGGCAAGTGGCCAAACGATGATATAGTCGACTTAACACATTGTTGCACGGAGCCCTTCAAATATCAAACGATTTCTAAAATTTTTCCCTGGTTTCACTTAAATCGAATTCCCTGCTGTTTCCCTGATTTTTCCTCAAATTTCGAATTGTCCTGATGGTTTACTGATTTTATTTTTGATTAAAAAAAAACTCGTCGATTTTCCCCTGTTTTCCTTGATTGGTGGTCACCCTGAGCTGCAGTTTTACTTCATTCATGGTATTGAATAACATTTTACAAATATTTCAAACCAATTCAATACATGTTACCATTTCCTGAAAAGGAGACCCTGAGAAGTACGAGTCTGAGAAGCAATCTGTTTGAAAAATTATGTGGGCAGGAGATATCTTTGCAGAGTGGATTGCCAAATACCATGGCTGTTAGTATGTATGAAAGCGATACTCAATACGAGATTATGTCATACTTGATGACAAACTAAAAGAATAATAGTTCTAAACACTGTCAGCATATAAATATTGATCTCAAAGTAAAAGCGGTCTCATCCGAGGACAACAATTATGGAAAGGGTTAAATAGAAGACCCGATATTTTGGTAATTGTATCATTAACGAGTATCATATATGAACCATCACATAAGGAAATGTATCAAATATGAATACTGATCAAAATTATTACATTATGAGTTTGTTACAATATGTTTTCTTCCAAAATAAAAACACTGGAAAACTTCAGAACTTGACAGGAAATGAAAAACAATAACAAAGATTGTCATCAGCATTTTACTTGTGAAAAAAACATCAATCAATTGAACGGCAACCACGACATATTTTTCAAAAAGGTGTAAAATCAACTTCAAATAACGTTATGATTACGAATAACAACAAAATAATGGTTTTTCAACATTTTTATTCGACAAAAAGGTGTTTTTTCCAAGCCAGCTAGGCTGTTTCATCTTTTCTAGCCAGTTCGGAACAGGAAAGGAAACCTTTTGTGAAAATTGAAATTTTGAATATAACCAAATTGCGTATACAAATAATAAACGGGTTGAAAATATTCGCTGACCACATCCTAGGTAATGATATATATAAGGCACATTCTTTATTATATCACTTTATTATCATACTTCCGTCATGAGATGTTTGTGTACTTTGTAATAGGATTGATAATTGGTTCTTATATCCTATTGCATTAATTGACAACTTGTGAACACCGAATAAAACTCGACACGGGTCATTCGACAATCAAATATGGTAAAATAAAACACAAAGTGATGAGCAAATATCCTTTATACATTCTTTGTGTTTTAAATGAACGAGATCGGCGATCAAAACATAAAATTCGTTGACCTTATTTTTATCCTAGCCATTAAAAAGCATTAATGTATTAGACCGTTTAGCTATTAAATTTTGAAAATAAATGGTATAAAGTATGTTGTTAACAATAAAGCAACGTAATCCGGATGATAAAATATCAAAATAGTTTAAAAAATCATAGTCTTATTGATAGCAGGCTTTCCGGTTCAAAACGATATATTCTCTGCTTTAAAATATCAAAAACTCATCGTCAGGTGGTGGAAATATCGAGACAAGCACCTAGTTTTTCCTTATAATCTTTCAAATGGAACAACCTTTTCAAACATTTTTATGTTTAAAACAAAGCTGTGTTAGTGGATCACCGAATGTAAACAAAAAGTTCATGAAAAATTCTTTAAACGTCAATAAAATAGCATTTCATAAACAAATAGGTAGACCGGTGACCATCTTGTAGTAGACTCCCACACCTTTCGCAGACCGGCGATTGGTCGTGTTTCTTTATTGTCAGCCAAGTAAGCCAAGTCAGCCAAGTAAGCCAAAAACGCATTTCTTTATTGTCAGCCTGATAAGCCAAGTCAGCCAGAATGTTATCCGGTTGAAGCTGGCTTATCTGGCTGAAGTTTGTCACGTGACACAAAGTTTTGATTTTACGTTTTGTTTATTTGTTGTTAAACTTATTTTTTAAAGTTTAAAAATGACTTTTTGATTGTAATATATATCAAAATAAACAGTTTAACCGTTTTTATAATTGTTTGCGTCGGATTTTGTTCAAAATGCTTCGAATTATATTCGGCCTGACCTTGACCTACAAATTAACCCACTTCAGCCGGGATCTGTTTCTTTAATCTCTTTTTTCCTGGCTGACGTTTTGGCTGACCTGGCTGACTTGGCTGAAATGGCTGATAATAAAGAAACACGACCAATAGGAATAGGGAAAAGTAATGCCCAAGCCCGAATTACTGGCTGACGTTTTGGCTGAGCTGGCTGACTTGGCTGAAATGGCTGACAATAAAGAAACACGACCATTGATTGCCAAGGGTGAATTCTTTCTGGTCAGATCGTACCTATGCAACTTCGTACCTTTCAACTTCGTACCTTTTTGGTCAGTCCGTACCTTCGGTGTTTTGATCACTTCGTACCATTTTGGTCACTTCGTTCCTTTTTTTGGTCACTTCGTACCTTTTTTTCAATTATTGTCATTTATCACCTTAAATTGATATCCCAATTGTTTTAAATGTTATTTTGTTGGTTTAATTTAGTTCATCATATGTATAAAATTTAAATTTAAGTGATATGGCCGGAAAAATTTGTGCCACTAGTTAATATATATATATGTAACTATTATTAAGCTTATTATACAAAATAGATAACTATGCTTCGCAATTTATATTAATTGATCTGTATCCAAGTTTCTGTTTTTAGCCACGGCTTGCTTCCTCAAACCTTGGGTATTGCAACCACTTTTCGTTGTTTAGTTAGTTAATAGTATGTTAACTTTATTTCTTAGTGCCGCTTCTTCTCTCAGAGTTCTTGATTGATTCGTCTCGAAATTTGTTTCAAGCATCCTTAGATGGTCCTCCTTATGGGGTGTGCTTCTGTAAGCAATCGTGCTTATATAAGCAGGTTTAAAAAATCGAAAAGATCGAAAAAATATGTTTTGGTGAATTGAGTCTGCATCTAGATAAAGTGAGCGATAATAGAGGATCCTAGACGACCGAACGACGTGTTTAAAGTATGTGTACTTGATGTGTCCTCATAAAGCATACTATGGATAACGGTAACACTACACCGGCTGACATTTTGTTGTTTATAATCAGTCGCGATAGTAACTACATATAAAACGGGTACTCTATTAATTGATAGTGAGTTTTGGTAAGCAATATAATACGAGTGCATTATGAAACGCATATGAATAGCTTAATCACGTGTTCGATTTAACATGATTCATGTTTGCTTAAAAGCACTCGTTCATTCATACTTTCACAGGGATTGATCTAATTTTTTTGTTCGACATCAGGTGTATTCCGTATTGATTTTGTGGCACGTTCTTGAAACTAATACGACTTCTAAAATATGCGACATTTGTTATAAGTTATTCATTTCACCCCGGGTTATTTGTAGATATTGGACGAACATCAGGCAAACTCATTTTAATTATGCAATTATCCAAATGAAATATGGCGGTGCAGGCTGTGGCACACTGTCCTTGGACAGTCTTGTTTAAATTAAAAAATAATTACTTACTTTTGTGGATCATTTCACTCAAGGATCAACTCAAGGATTAACTCGGGAAAAAATCAACTCCGTATACAACCTGAGTCAGCAGTGCCAAACAACGTTAATCCTTTAATTGCGTTTCAGAATTTTGACGGACCGTAATATTATTATTTATGAGTGAGGAAAAAAATCAACTAACTTATGCTTTATATTTTTTAACCCAGCTTTCGTGAAACGAAAACTGGGTTTGTGAGATCGGTCGGTGTCGTACGCCGTTAGTTAGTTAGTTAGTTAGTTAATTAGTTAGTTAGTTGGGTAGTAAACTTTTTCATAAAAACCTATCTCCTCCCACAGTTTTGGTCGTAGAGCTTTCAAACTTTAACACAAGCTTCTATATGATCACCTCATTATGGATTGAGCTTTTGATGACGATTGAACCATTGTGGTTACCATGGTGAACTTCGCCTATTTGGTCTTATATATAGTAAAAAACTCTTAGCTATAAAACCTATCTCCTCACACAGTTTTGGTCGTAGAGCTTTCAAACTTCAACACAAGCTTTTATATGATCACTTCATTATGGGTTGTGCTTTTGATGACGATCGAACTATTGTGGTCGCCATGGTGGACTTCGCCAATTTGGTCTTATATATTGTAAAAAACTCTTAGCTATAAAATCTATCTCCTCACACAGTTTTGGTCGTAGAACTTTCAAACTTAAACACAAGCTTCTATATGATCACCTCATTATAGATTGTGCTTTTGATGACGATTGAACCATTGTGGTCGCCATGGTGAACTTCGCCTATTTGGTCTTATATATAGTAAAAAAACTCTTAGCTATAAAACCTATCTCCTCCCACAATTTTGGTTGTAGAGCTTTCAAACTTTAACATAAGCTTTTATATGATCACCTCATTATGGATTGTGCTTTTGATGACGATCGAACCATTGTGGTCGTCATGGTAAACTTCGCCAATTTGGTTTTATATATTGTAAAACACTCTTAGCTATAAAATCTATCTCCTCCCACAGGTTTGGTGGGAGAGTTTTCAAACGTTAATACAAGCTTCTATATGGTCACCTCATTATGGATTGTGCTTTTTAAGACGATCAAATCATCGTGGTCGCCATGATGGACTTCGTAAAAACCGCCAATTCGGTCTTCTATATAGAGAAACACCAATTCCTCTCTAACCTATCTCCTCCCGTAGTTTTGACAGTAGAGCTTTCTAACTTTAACCCAAGCTCCTTTATGGTACCCTCATACCGGCTTGTGCTTTGTAGGACAATTGACCCTCTTGGGTCGCCATGGTGGACTTCGTAAAAACCGCCAATTGGGTCTTCTATATGGAGAAACACTAATTCCTCTCTAACCTATCTCCTCTTCTATATAGAGAAACACTAATTCCTCTCTAACCTATCTCCTCCCACAGTTTTGACAGTAGAGCTTTCAAACGTTAACCAAAGCTCCTTTATGGTACCCTCATACCGGCTTGTGCTTTATAGGACATTTGACCATCTTGGCTAGCCATGATGGACTTCGCAAAAACCGCCAATTCAGTCTTCTATATAGATAAAAACTAATTCCTCTCTAACCTATCTTCTCACACAGTTTAAACAGTAGAACTTTCAAACGTTAACCCAAGCTCCTTTATGGTACCCTCATACCGGCTTGTGCTTTAAAGGACCATTGACTCTCTTGGCTCGCCATGGCGGACTTCGCAAAAACCGCCAATTCGGTCTTCTATGTGGAGAAAAACTCATTCCTCTCTAACCTATCTCCTCCCACAGTTTTGACAATAGAGCTTTCAAACTTTAAACCAAGCTCCTTTATGGTACCCTCATACCGGCTTGTGTTTTATAGGACGATTGACCCTCTTGGCTCGCTAAGGCGGACTTCGCAAAACCGCCAATTTGGTCTTCTATATAGAGAAATGCTAATTCCTCTCTAACCTATCTCCTCCCACAGTTTTGACAGCAGAGCTTTCAAACTTTAATCAAG
>LQRL01138874.1:0-12507 GCA_001703475.1 Hydroides elegans | reverse complement strand
TCTTGTGCCTGACCTAGTATACGCCCCCCCCCCCCTGATTATGACAGTTAAACAAGCCGACAATAAACTATCCGCATTGTTCTTGTCGCATATAACTTATCAAAAGCACTGGGCTAAAAGAGTTGTGTGACATTTTATCGTGGGTAAATTCGTCAAAAACGTTATATCCTCGATGTCGTTGTCATTCTTAATCCCTTCGAAAGTTGTTTCCTTTTTTTCAGGTTCATTATTGGAAACCACAATTTGGGGGGCCTTGATACAGTCAAAGTATTACATTTTCGGTATGGATTATGTCGTTTTCGCGTTCCTTACCGACATTTTGTCAACCTGGACCACATTCAAGTTTGGCGGCCTCATTCCCAAGCGTGACAATTGTTTCGCTGCTGTCATCCCTGAGGGTGATTTCCTTCATTTGGTCAACCTGTGTGATAAAAATTTTAATCATGTCACCTCATAATGTTTATGCTGAAACACGTAGCCAAACCCAAACAAAAAGCCTTTTTGTAACAAGCTCACCATGATCGAATGTATGTTACTAAGCGACATATGAGTTATCATAATAATATTGACGCCTTATGTGTAACACTTTCGGCACATTATTCCAATCAAACAAAAATGTACTTGTTGCGTAATAACATAAATATTTAGTAATCTAAATCAACAATGTAAATTATATAAAATTTTATTATATTATAAGGCTAACTGATATGATAAATCCTTTAGTGGTGTACCGCCCAGGAGATTCCACGATGGTGTTGATGCTGACCTTATGACGACTGTTTGTGTAATTTCAAAATGTGACCCTGATATTTATTTTTCAATCTTACGATAGTAATTTCATGTTATTTTATGCTTCTCATTGAATGTCACCTCTTGAGCTAAAAACATTAATTTTTACTCAGATACACATACGAATCTCGACTTAAGTTTTAATTATGAAATCTTTATAGTAATGTTAACAATGCGTATTCATTATTTTAGACGTATAGAACAATTTTGAGATGTCCATGTCACCATTCCTGTAGACCTTTGTCTTCGGCGTTTGAACGATCTCCTGGTCCATGTAAATGGCGGTTTGAGTAGTGATCGTATTGCCTGGCTTTACTGCTTTGGTTTGGCGACTATGGGGAATGGATGGCGCTTGTATTGCCTGCTAGGATACTCATCTGAGGTTTTCTTAGGTCGTTAAACTGACTATCACAACCTGTAGCAGATAAAATGTAACTACTTTCAAAGTTACATATGCAAATGCCCTTATTATGTTTATTATTAATTCATGCCAAGTGATTTATATTTATTATCAATTTATGCCAAGTGACTTAAGATATAATACCGTAAACCCAGAACGACCGAGCACAAGCAATGTCAATTAATAGCATTTATCCTTCTCAAATATATGACTCCTATTGACCAGAAACAGAGACAATTAAATCTTATTTGGAAAGCATTGGCATCGAGTGTGAAAGATCGATAAGGCGTTTCACTCTACATTTCGTTAATGGAGCAAACACTGGTGTAGGGTAAAACGGGCAGTGACAACTCTAACCATTGCATGGACATTTCACATTGCTGCCTCTATCCACTGGAATATTATTTATGTTTCGCCGAAGTCCACCAATGATCTGATATATAAGTATCAGTGACGAGTAATATGATATTCAATCATGTTCCAAATTGTATTTAATCTAATAACAGGTTTACAAAGACAAAACAATCCATAAGTAGCTACTTAGAATTCCTTTGCTATTAAAAGATATGCATTGAGATATATATAAATTAATTTGCATTAAAGCGAGCAATAATCTTAGTTTTTGAAATTTTGAAATGCAGAGAACATGGATCTGTGATGAATTCTGTTATGAATTGTCAACAATGTAATTAAGTCAAATGTCATCAAATTGGGAAAAAAAAAATTGTGTACGTAGGTTATTCAACATAATTTGACTGAGTCCTTTGTGCCGTTAGATACTGTATTTGTTGTATGTCGATATTGATGTTTCGATAGGTTATGAAATAAGAGCAGGGATGGAAATTAACGGTGGTCCTGTGGCCCGAGGCCACCGAATTTTCAATAGTGGTGGTCCGACAGGTCACTGGATTTTGAGGCAAACTTTTTTCATGTTTACACAATATAACTGCAAAAACAAAAATTATTTCTCAACATAACAATCTGGTTTATTAATTGTATCTCCTCTATATGTAACTTGAACTTAGGATATAAAATTATCTTTCAACCGAATGTTTTGCAATTCCTTTATGGTAAATAAACGCGTATTTTAGTAAGCTCTATATTCACGCTATGATAGGCATGGGTATCTCAAAATAAACAATTTCGCTATAAATTTTCTATCTATCCAAGCAACATTCTCTTCGTCATCATTCAAGGTTTCTGCTTCTTGCAATTCTTGGTTTTTGGTACATTGCTCTGAGGCCTTCTCGAACGAATTCCTCGGGTGTTCCAAAGCTCAATCACACTTTCCGATCAAATTCTGCAATACTTGGTTCCTCCGATTGAATTATCATAAGGTCATTCAAATGGGAGTCGTTGAGGTTTGCCCTCCAGTCCTTTGGTTCTTTTCATGGTACTGAAGCCTCGCTCAACTTCTGCCAACGCAGCTAGGACAGATAAGAGGGGATCCATCAAGGAGAGAAAATGTCGACACTGGTCACCAACTGCACTGTTGATTTCTGGCCAGCTCGATCTCTTTTCTTTCCAACTGAAATAAATCCATGGTTCAAATAAGAAGTTGAGCACGATTTATAAATCAATTTTAGAGAAAATAAATTTATAGAACGTAGACGAACAAAGTTCACACAAAGAAATGTTATGATAACTATACAGATGTCATTTATCATGCGCTAATAAATAGAGATAGAGGTAAGCGTAAGGAAGAGGTAAAGGTGAACTATATACAACTTAGTAACTTAGTCTTTTGGCCAGGTTTGGGTGGACATAATATGTGAGGCATCGATAATCATCATCAGTTTGCCAAACTCTCGATAAGATTGGTCAGGAGGGTCTTTCTTGAATTTTCAAATGAAGTTAGATTTCGATGGCCTGGCAATGCTACGCCACAATGTAGGTCTAAATCAACATTCTCGCCTTTAATCTTGAGTAGCATCGGTTCATCGCTATATAAAAGTACGTTATTTTAATTTTAAAGGGATGCCCTTTAATATATAGTTAAAGGTTAATATTCATAACCTCTAATGTTGATTTAGAATAAGCATTTGTTAAGCCAACACCGATAAGGATTAAAAAGGATTGATAATTAAATCGTCGAATGTAACCATCACCATTTTAACTATGTAGACTACCACACATTCTATTAATAAAAACCTCACCTGTCTTTGTACTTTGTCAAAACCAGTTTCACTGCAATTATCTCGTTGCGTATGGTTGAATTCGATAGATGTTGTCTGAGATTCGTTATCACGCCTCCTTTTTCCTACCAGTCATCACCGCTGCACCATCTGTAGCTACGCCAGCAGTCTTTTTTCCCCATTCGGAACCGAAAGACTCCCGCATGAGCGATAGAATTGCTTCTGTAATGTTGTTTGAGTTCGCATTCCTTTCATTTTTTACACCAACAAAACTAGTGTTCACCTCTCCTCTACACTGTACCGGACAAAAGCGATTTCAGTTTCCTGCACAGAACTGCCCGTGGCACCGTCACTGATGAGAGATAGGAAACTAGCATTCGAAAGCTTTTCGCGCAGTTTACGGCGTTCGGATTCCGCTATGCATTCTACAAAGATAGCTGCTTCCTTTCTATTCAGGTAGGTTTGACCTATGTCGATGCCTTTGGCCTCGTCAAGGTCACATATCCATTCATAGTCCGAGTAGGGTCTTCCCTTTTTTGCGAGAGCATGGGCGTTACGAAAAAGATACCTAAGGCGATCAACTATTACCTTGTTTAAGGAAAGCAGTGATTTGGCAGCTGGATTTAAAGAGTTTTGACCTTATTTTCCTTCAGGCAGGCATCTTTATGCAACTTTGAAACATCATGTTTGCTCACTGAATCGATTTTTAAATTATTAGTCCCATCGATAAAATGATTTTCGAAGTTAATGTAAGTCGAAAAATCGCGACACGTAACTCAGTACATTCTCTCTTTATTCGAATCAAATCGCAACCACTTGAACTGACCGAGCCATTTCATTTGGAATCGTTTTTCACGTTGATCATATTCATACTTTTTCGCCTATTTGGTAGGTGGCTCTGCACCCGTTATATATCGCCACATGATGCCACGTGGTGACAGATTTGTTATAACCGTCAGGAACATTATGTAAAATGTATCTTCTTAGTGACCTTGGCCTAGAGAAAGTTGAGCAGAATAGTTTGGAATATGCATATTTTCATTCGACTAATAAAATGGTGTGCAAAAATCGGCTAACGCTTACGCAAGAAGTCGCTCAAACGCATCCACACAAACACACACAAACACACAAGCACATACACACATGCAAATATATATATTATAAATATTTATATGTATAATATATATGATTATATAAAAAAAGTTTGGACCACCAGATTTTTCGTCGGACCACCAGATTTCTGATCTGGTGGTCCGACGGTCCACCGGCAAAAAAGTAAGTTTCAATCCTTGTAAGAGTGATGATTTAAAAAAATAATTTTAGTAATTGCACAATACACTCGGGGAAAATTGTTTATACAACTAATCAAATGCAAGTATCATGTCGAAGCAAAGTAAGTCACATCGACATAAATATTCTTCATTATGTGGGACGCCTACCTGTTGACATTGTTAAGCTGATTTTCACTCGTTGACTGACCATGAAGCATGAAATGTCTAAAACATGTGAAATTAAAGATGGTATGATAAAACGTCACAGAGAGAAGAAGCCTGTTTCTCCCTCTTTCATTCGCCGAACACAGTTCTTCTGGAGGAGTTCGTCTATCATGGACTGTAACGCCTGGCACCTTGCTTGGTCCTGATATTTCGTAATTTTGTCGGACGACGCCTGCGGGGATAGCGGAGGGGGACCGTGATCCTGAATATACGTTCGGTTGAAGCGAATCGAGTAACCGTTTCTTAACCATCGAACCACCCTTCGACTGGCCCCCATCTCTACCCATTGTTCCCAAAAATGCCTTAATCTGCCCCCAACAGGCAGGTTTTGAGGCCCGTTCATAGTCTGACTTAGATCGACTGAATTGAAATTGGAGATATCGGGAGGGTTTGGGAAAACCTCCTCCCGATACCTGTATGGGTCACCTGCTCTGTTGAGGCGCCTGCTTCTTCGTCGAACCACCCTTGAGTCTGGCTCGCTGACTTGGCTGGTGTGGAAGCCTTGGCCTTCTTCGGGGCCGCCGCAGCCGCTGTTGTAGGGGTAAACGTTGCCGAGGTGCTTCGTTTCTTCGGCTGAGGGGAAGAGAATTGCGATTTCGGTTTGCCCTGCTGGCGCCCTCGCTCTCTTTTTCCCTCTGTGATTGACTCCAGTAGTTCGGGCTCGAATAGTTCCATGGTTCTTAACACTGGAGCGTGACGGAGTTCAATTAGTTCTTCCTCGGACAGACCATTGCCCTTGTCGATTCGGGCTATGGCCCCGTCGCGTCGATGCGTCACCAATTGCGGAAGCATACTAGCTTGTCGCTCGGCAAGGTGGGAAACCGCCTTGCCGGCGAGCATCGCCGCTTTCAACTGGAACTTGCGTTCGCGCGGATCCAGGTCCTCCTTCAGCGACATAAAGGCGCTTCCAAACAAGGCCTCGATATAAGACATGATAGAGAGTGAGTTCCGAGTGAGTTGCTCCAACTGTTGTATCTGGCCGTCCGACGGAAACAGGCGGGCTTTGGCCTCGCATTCCCCTAGCCACTTGGGTTTGCGCGGGGGAGGCTTGAGGGGTGCTGGTTGGATCTCCGGGGAGGTAAACACGTAAGCGGCCATGTCTTTTTTAGTGAACCCGGATGGTGCGATGTGCTTGGCTTCAGAAGCCCGAGTTCCCTTGCGCACCTCTGCTGCCCTGTGTTCGGCTAGCTGAACGAGAAACGGTGAAGGGCTGAAAGCGACCTTGTTCGGTTCTTTAGGGGCCTGGAGAATGTCCTGGCACGCCATGCGAATTGGTTGATCACTCGACTGCGCGTCTGCCCAAGGTTTGCCCGTGGTAAAGATGGTCTTGCGGGAGACCCATGCCAACACATCTTTAAATTGGACGATCCTCGCCTGTTCAATGATTGAGAGATCGTCCGATTGCTCTTGTGACCCGATGGTCGGGGACTCGCGCGAAAGCACTGGCGGTACTTCGTGATCGGGTTCGTATTCCTCTTCGGGGCATGAGTCCGTTCCGCTCACGTCCTCGGTCGAGCGACGCCTATCTGACTTTGCCGGGGGAATGCCATCGAAGGATTCCTCTTCCTCCTCTTCATTTTCTGACAAGTCCGACATTCGGCGTTCCAGTTTCTCGAGAACCGATTCGCGTTGGGAGGGCGGGTCCTCGTCGAGTGGAGGCTTCGACACTGTAGACACTGGTGCGCCACTCGCTGGAATGGCCTGTGACTGCGTGAGCTCTTGGGATTCCTCCATTGTCTCTATCGTCACAGAGTGAACGGAATCGCTGGATCTACGTATACGTGCCGCCGCCTCTCGTTTGTATTCCCTTTTCCTGGCCGACTTATGTAGCTCGTACCAGTCCTCTTTGGTTAGGTCCTTGCAGTGAATACAAATCTGTTTTGTACCGTCACACACTTTCCACCCTGCTTGCTCCGCGCATCGATTGCAGAAGTCGTGAGGGTCTCGTTTCGGTTTCCTGTGACGACAGAATAGTGTTGCCTGAAAGTAGAGAAATAGAAACATGGATTAGTAATTAGACGGAATGAGTTACCCCACCAACCCTAGGGTAGGGAGGGAGAAGTTTTTTGAGGTCCTGACCCTAGGGAGAGGGAACCAGGGACCAAAGGGCTTCGATGGGTACCGGGGCTCAAGAGCCCCTTGGCCCCTGGGACCTTGCCAAGCGTCAGGGGTTCAGGGGTCATCGATAGAACAGAACTGTCTATGCAAGCCTGAGAATAAGGAGTCCCCACCCGGCGTCGAGATACCAGAAATGTTGAGGAGAAACCGGGCCGGGGAATGGAAGAGCACTAGGGGACCAAGGGTTATCGTTAGGGCCCAGGAGCACTGGGGGCCCTGCGAAGGGCCACACCGAAAGCCGCCTGCTGTGGGGAGCCCATTACGGAATTCAATCGATTAAAAAGTGGGCCTGACCCTGTGAAATGGTTAGGAACCTAGTTAGGTCTCTATATTCACTCGCCGGATGAGAAATTAACGACTATAATCCGGGGACCCCAATCAATACCCCATGGTCCCTGGTGCCGGGTCCTTGAGGGGATATACCATGACATTCTCGTACATAACTCTTTCTACAGAACTTATCACGATTTTCTAGGCATGCCAGGGGAAGTCTAGGAGACTCCTGTCGCCTGGCCTTGCTAAGGGAATGACATGGAAAGGGGAAAAAAGCCTAAAACGGAGCCAAATCGAGCCCTTGTTTTTATGGTCAATTTTTCCTATCAAACGGTCAAAAAACCGAGAGATGTTTCTTTCCCCAGAATCTACGCCTCATAAGGAGTCCTATGGGGGATAACATTTGTATTGAAACCTGACAAACCGATAGGGCGAGTCCCCAAAGATTCGTCTGAGATGGCGCAATTACCGAGTTCTTATTTTGGTCAAAAACTCGACGAAGGCTGAACGGATTTTTCTGACCTAAACATGATAATGGGCTATAAGTAACATAGAAGATACTTACCGGTATCGTAACGAGTATCGGTGTCGCCATAATGTAAAAATCACTGAAATATCCTCAGTCTGTGTACCACGTTGTTACTGCCGGATGTAAACAAACGACGGGGGTCAGCCAATCAGCGTACCGGATTGCGGTCACGTGATCGCGGACACCAAACCAAAACAATAACATCTGGGTCCCTTAGAATACCCTGTCATTGTCGCGCTACTGTATGCTAAACAATGCAGAGAGCCCCTCAAAACGATACTGTCGTGAAAGCTAGGATTTATGGGCTCGTTATAACCCTTCTTAGGGATTCTTAGCTAACCTAACCGGCTTACTAGAGGCGGGCCAAGGCGTTATCTCCTTGTCTTACCGACACGTACATGGCGACGGAGTCCCATTACTGAGGAAGACACGTAAACCCGACAGACATACAAAAAATGACTTAAAAAGTCATGAAAACGCAAGCTAAGTTTATCTTACCAACGTGGTCTAGGGCCGCAGTGCTAACTTTTCAGCCAGATTACCAAACTCTCGAAAGTAAACACCCTAGCAAAATTCCAACACAAATTCGGTATTAAAATAATCCTGAGACCTTTAGTAATATGTTACTAACCGAATATATCACGAATTCTCGAAAAATCCTTTGAAATTATCCAAAAAAGTGTAGAGATTCGCAATGTGCTGTGACAGGAAGGAGCGCGAAAAATTATAGGAAGTGACGTCATATGTAAATAAATAAACAATGCCAGGGGCAAAGGGGTCAGGGGACTACAGCCCCCTGGCCCTACAAAAAAAAAATATTTGTGTTTCTCATTTCGAAGTATGTTCTCATTCGGGAAGCGTGCATAAATAAGGTCTAACGACCTATAAGCAGTAGAGTGGTCATGTCGTTCATACTTCACTTGATAATATAATTTGTAACCGACAAGCGGTTGGGTAAATTGTTTACTCTTTCATTGGATTAAATCATTAAATTACCCTGGTACAACATAATGATTAAATTCAATGGCTGGATTATATAACATTAAGGTACGAAAATTAATCATGCATTAGAAATTCTGTATAACATACATTCAGATATATAATTTCTGCTAAGCTATTCATAATACTGTTTTGAGATCTAGTAATTGTTTATACCATAAGCTACCCAAAATCTCCTCTCTATAAACCTTTGGGTGCGAGGTTTTAAGTTGGTTGAAAAATGAGTTTAATGCTATCCATTGTTCGAGGAGCAGCTATAAAACCGAAAAGAAGCTCAACAAACAATTGAACACAAAACGCAACATATTGTGAGAAGGAACACCTAATGCGTCATGCATTTAAACTGAGGACACATCAACGGCCTAAGCTTGAAAAATAAACATCGACACAATACTGTTCGATTTCGTTTTCGAGAGTTTCGACTGTATGGTTGACAGTTTTGTATATATAATGATAAGAGCAACCACTGACATCGAATATATGCAGATTGAACATTTCCTTAAAATGATTGGTGACGCCGCTCTTAAATCCTCTTTTCAAATGAGGGATATCTGACATTACTTGAACGCAGTTTTTACAAAAAATGCACTCCTCCAAAACTAGATCATTCAATCTCTTCATGATATCGGATGCTTTGCCGCTTTTCATATAAATTGTGTTCTAATACCTCGCCACAAAACCTTTTTGGTTATGGTATTGGACTAGAAAAGATTCTTTCAAATATCTTATTGCTTTCGTCAAAATGCAGAGGGGTCATTTTTGCTGAAGAACGACAAGAGAGAGAGCAATTAATAGGAATTAATAGCAAATAATAGGAAGACTTTTGAAGTCCGCAAGAATATTCTTAGCATTTTCCGAATGAGAAAACGTGACAGGTAGAATTTTCGATGAAATATTTGCGAAATTTAACGCAATACCATGTTAGAGAAGAACATACCACTTTGTTCCTACCGCAAGAGTATCGTCCTGCTTCGTTTAGGGTTTGGGAAGTGCTGATTGATAACGATGTCTTATGCAATGATCGATGGTGTGTTCCGCAAATGCTTAGTAGATTTTTCATGCTGTATCACGCCATCAAGACTAGAGTTTATATTTAATGAAGACGTCAATTTTATTATAAACGCAATGTGCGTTGAAATGGTCATTTTCTTCCAAAATGCTATAAACGAAAGTGGGCAATTCCATCGTTATGTACGTTACTTTTCAAGGGGGGTGATGGTCTTTAGATGAACAACGAGAGAAGCATATGGATTGTTTTAATCATATTTCGGTATTAATTTGAAGGAGAGATGTTTATCTTTATAATGAGATGCAAATCAATCAATTTTATGAGGCCATTGTTGCATGGCACTCCTTTTAGCTCTCGTTATGTACGTTACACAAAAACGACATGCGATTTTCTCAATAAAAAGTAAGTCCCTGGCTTTGCTCAGGAAAGATAGCTGTCCTAAATGAAACATGCTAAATTCAATGTTTAACATGTCGGCCTTTTCACTACAAAAAATCAATATTATACTGCTTAACAGTATATGCAAATTTCGTCTTTAAACTAACAGACCCCCGTTACGTACGTTACGTACGTTACCACCTCATCGCTCATTTTGTTAGCACCCTTAGCTCTATATTTTGTTATCTTTATGACTTTAAACTTTCACAACATGACATTTTTTAATGGATAAAACTATAAATAACACAGAATCTATTTACAAACATTTTTATTTGACAAAATAAACGTGCAAAATTGATAATTTTGACAAAAAATAAATGTTCCCTTAAATTACATATTTCTAATTGTAACATAAAATGCAATTACTAGAAACAAAATCAGTGCAAAAATAAACAGGATTATCATTTTTAAATTACACAAAAATCATTTTGTTTTGCGATCGATCATAAATGAAAAAAATGGAACAAATCTCAAATTTGCTGTAGTTCACAAGACGCCTCACAAAACACATTTTGTCTGTTCACATATCATTTTATTCATTCGCTCAGCAGCATGGCCTTTGGTTTTCCATTTCTGATCTCAACGTGATGGCATTTTGCAATCTTCGGTATGGCCGGCGCACCTTTGAATATGCCATTCACGTTCAGATCATTGTTCTTTTCGTCGATGTCGTTCTTTGAAATATGCATTGTGACAACATGAACCATTTCCTCGGCTGCGCGCGAAAACGATACGGCATCGCTGACCGAATTCTGTCGACTCTTTACCTTTCTCCACACAAAACGCTTTACAGAGCCTCCGATACCATCGACCGGTCCCTTTCCATGCGATGTCGCGAAAAAATTCCATGAAATATTGACGGAATGCCTTGTTTCTAGATGCGCAATACTTGCGAAAATGTACCTATTTTTAAACTGTGAACATGGGCCGTCGGACCAAATAGAAACAGTTTTCACAATGTCTGGCAACTGGTCTAAAACGAAGTCAATGTATGCAATAACAGTGTCTTTACTGTGAGTTAGATTATCGGAAACAAAAACGAACGACTTTAAGGAGCCCGAATGCCATATCGCCACTGTAAAAAGACTGACTTGACTCTGTTTCCAATGCGCGCTTTGGATTTCATCTTGCGATACACATGTGTAGTTCTCTGAAAAATCCACCTGAATAAGCGCGTGAGATGGATTGTAATTTTCCGACTTTGGTTCTGCATTGAGGCGTTCCTTTTGGTATGTTGCCGATTGTTTACGTTTCATGTAGCAGTGCTCCAAAAACTGTGGAATAAGGCTGATTATATGGTCGGTCAATTCTTTCACAGTTCCGTCTTCAACCACTTTTATCAGTTTATCCTTGTCATTTTTCCATATCGCCCATTGCGCAGACGTATTACTTTGTAGCTCTTCAGTATATTTTGCTGAGAAACCGGTGCCGTTTTTACACTTATCACATTTATTTAACCAGCATTCCTGCGTGGGTGGGTCGCAAATCAGTGATTCTGGAAATGTTTGCGAATATGCTGGTATATCCGAATTAGCTTTGTGAAGAGCGTTAATGGCGTTGATGAAATTCTCGTGGTATTTACAAAGGCAAACGTTGTGCGGAAGTTTGCTACTTAATAACACATGTTTCGGACGAAGCTCAGCGAATTTGCTTTTACCGATATTAATATTTTGGAAGTCTTTTTGAAATAGGCGATATGTCTCCATAACCGACGAGGTGAGATGACGCACTTGTACTTGTTGTTTTTCGCCATTTTCGTTGAGAATTGTTACAACATCTTTTCTGCCAGGAGCCTGTCGGCTAATATCGTCCCTCTGGTAGAAATCTCTAACAATGTTAACCGTCTCTGTACCAAGCGCTGTCGATCGCGAAGTCATTCCGGAGTCAGCGGGACTATACGAGGTACTTTTTTCATACATTTGGTATAGTTTTTTGCAAATTATTTTGCTTCTTCTTGGTGTTTCCGGAAGAGCACGCTTCACCCGCTGCGCTGCTTTTGCATAGGCCATGGCACTTTTGAATGGAGATTTTTTTCAAAGGTGAATTGAATGTCTCTTGTTTTCGCAATCGATGTTTCATAACCCGTTTACGAACTTGTTCACGTCTTGCTTCGAGCAGACTTCGTTGTTTGTATATTGTCATGTTTTTCTCCTCTTCTTTCTTCGATTTTCGTAAACGCCTCAACCGTTCGGCTTCTTTACTTTTAAATTCTTCATATTGACCTTTTGCCTTTTTCCGTTCCCGGAACAACCGCTGTCGCTCAGCATTCGAATACACCATGCTGGAAAATAAATGTTGAACTTTACTCATTTGCCCCTCCC
>LQRL01138869.1:8729-19199 GCA_001703475.1 Hydroides elegans | reverse complement strand
CGAGGGATATTGTGCTCGATCCGGTACATGGGTGAGTTGCAATATATTTGGTGATCATTTGTACACGATTCAATCTTCTTTTAAATAAATATATATAATATGATATATATAACATGCATTAATATACAAGGATCAAATTTATCATTTTTAGCAAACCAATTTCTTTCACTGTCATTGGCAGGAGAGATTAAAAGTGTCTATTAATTTTGTACTTTGATGCGTCACATGTAGTCTAGAGCATACATTAAAATTAGGTTTCACCTGTCATTTTACTTAATTACATGTAAACGACATACATAAATGCGATTCGCTTGATGCATACAGCTACATGTACTGGAGCGACTGGGGCAGCGCGGGCAAAATCGAGCGGGCGGGCATGGACGGGTCAGCCCGCCAACTCATCCACAGCGACCTCCAGTGGCCCAATGGACTCGCTCTCGATTTCGCGACCCAGCGATTGTATTGGACTGACACCAGCGCTAATAGCATTGAGTATAGTGACTTTGATGGTGCTAATAGACATGTGAGTTTGCATTGTTATGGCGATTGTTAGAACTTTTAATTTATTATCCATATGTACATGTAACATGGTGTTCCGGTAAAAATAACAAACATGTCAGCAAATCTACATTGATCGTATAGGCTGACCAGATAGATCTATCTAATGATATAATTTTTAATTCATTAATTTATACTTTGTAGACCAACCAAAAACTTCATGCAACCTTTTGTACTCAACATTTATTCTTATTTGTATACGTTTCAATGTTAAAACACAGGTGTTGC
Source organism: Hydroides elegans (assembly GCA_001703475.1). Classification (NCBI taxonomy): domain Eukaryota; kingdom Metazoa; phylum Annelida; class Polychaeta; order Sabellida; family Serpulidae; genus Hydroides; species Hydroides elegans. Next base: position 18,413 of record LQRL01138869.1, on the reverse strand, counting down.
TTAGCGACCTGCCACACCCCTTCGGGATCACCTTATTCGAGGACTCCCTCTATTGGACGGACTGGGAACTAAAGAGCGTGCAAACAGCCAATAAGATCGACGGATCCAATCAAACCACGTTCGCAGCCAATCTGGATGCACTCATGGATATTCACATGTTTCATCGGGAGCTGCCCACAGGTATAAGGATATATCCGGATGTTAATTCTTTTTTATAAAGAAAATGGAAAGTTGCGTATATCATTACTGGGTAGGACAAATTATATTCCGACGTCAAGCCGACGTTCAAAGCTTCCTTAATATCAGGCCCACTTTATCCACTTAGTATTTCACATATTGAATTTTCAAAGAATATTTCCTTTTGATGCTATACAATGTACATGTATTTCATATAACTCCTCCAAAATATATCGAATTATTTTACTTTGTTTACAGTTGAGAATCCGTGCGCCCATGACAACGGGGGATGCAGCCACCTATGCGTCCTTGCGCCCGAGGGCCACTCGTGTTTGTGCCCGACGGGCATCCTGCTAGAGATGGACGGACGCACATGTCAGAAAGGTAAGAGAAACTTTAATAAGGAATCTGTCTACAGGTATAATGTAAACTAAAACATGTGATATATGATTTAACAAACGGTCGATACTTTATTTCAACCACTTTGATACGATAAGCAAAATGAATTATATTTTACAGAATAGTCTGAAAACATAAACTGGTACACAATTCGACTTTAAGATATCAATCTTTATAGCGTACATTTATACCATATGCGATCTTATCTCACTACAGGCATGGACGAGCTCCTGCTGATCGCGTGTCGCTCGGACCTCCGCGTCATCTCCCTGGACACGGGCTACTTGGCCGAAGTCATCCTTCCCATCTTCTCCGCCAAGCACGCTATTGCCGTCGCCATGGATACTGTACAGAGTGAGTATTTCATCAAATTTGTTTTTCGGCTTGAACAGCATGTGCATGTAATTGAAGCATTTCATATTCAAGATTCATATTCAAGGACACTCACCATAGTTTTAGCATCGGCCCAGTAAAACCTTGACAATGTTTATGTCATAAGGGTTTGAAATGTTAACTATTTCGTCGCGTAATACCTCGCTCACTCGCCAAGAATAATGCCTAATACTAGATGACTTGAATGTACCTGTATACCGTAGGCTGATTTGTTTAACGCAATTAAAACATTTATGTGTAGGCATGGTTATCGATTGTTTGTCATATAATTATTCAAAATAATGAAAGAATTACTCTAGAAAATGAGTTGATTTACATAAACCTTATAAAAAATACGCCTATTAAAGTTTGAATCTTTTAATTTAATTGATAGGTTACGTGTACTGGACTGACTCTGATGTGGGCGCCATCTTGCGGTCTCGCATGGACGGCACTGGGGCCGAGCGGGTCATTGACCGAGGCATCAAGGTAAACTATTTTGGGTTCTAAATTGCCTTACCCATAATGCATTGTTTTATTTACATTGTCATTCTATAATGTAACTTATATCAATGCTGTTAGATATGACATAAACATTAATAAAAAGTGCCTTTTTGGCCGAGTGAAACTGACTTGCAAAAAAATACACTTCTGTACGAAAATATTCGCATAAAAAAGAAAATCCGAGAGCTTTAAGTACATGTATCATAAAACATAAATCACATCTAAAACATTAATGTTTTCATCTAGAATTTGCACCGATTACTGCAAAAAAAAAAAAGCACATTATATTCAATAATCTTTTCCCCTTTCCCCACCGTTTATAAGACTCCCGATGGACTCGCCATTGACAGCGCGGGTCGCAAACTGTACTGGACGGACGCGGGGACTAAGCGCATCGAGGTGGCGACCCTGGATGGAGGGATGCGCCGGGTGCTCGTGTGGAGGGGCCTGGACAAGCCACGGGCTATAGCGCTGCATTATCAGGCGGGGTGAGTGAGAGCCTTGGTTTCTTTATGAGGTAGGGTTGAGGTTGGGTTGTTGTCTGTTAGGTATGGGTTAGAAAGTGAGGCGACGCGGTTGTTTAAATGTTAGCTTGTCTGCTTCACAGTAGCTACAACTTCAAGACATAAGAACCATAAACTATAGCCATATTTCACACCTTCCAGCCTTATGATTCTTTGATACTTTATGCATGCTGATGAGTGCATAATCCCTTAACCAGAGTGCATATTTGGCCAAATCCCACTTTCGTAAATACAAAGTGAAATTCATTTCCTTTTTGAAGCCTGATGCTGTGGACTGACTGGGGCACGCATGCTCGGATCGAGCGAGCGGACATGGCGGGAGAAAACCGGATCACGCTGGTCGACACGGATCTTGTCTGGCCCAATGGACTCACCATTGATACACACACGTCAAAGTTCTACTGGGCCGATGCCAAGACTATGGTGAGTATCATGTTACACAGATTCTTACATGTTGTTTTATTTCATACGAAAGTTAAAACGATACAGGTACAAAAAGAAGGTATCGTGGTAACATTATAGAGCCCACGTTATAAACATAATAATATGGCGAAAGGAGGTGCGAAAAAATGAAAGTATAACATAACAGAGTCAGAAAAGGGGAGGGGACGTTGGAGTAGTTTGTGATAGTAATGGCAATAATGAAGAAACATAATAAGATAAATATTCTTGTTTTCTTTGGAGGCGCTTACATTTTTAGAACAAATGATATCTTTACATTAACATAAAACGCATTGTATCATAATTTGATAATTCGCGGAACAATTATAGTCATATTGTCCTGGGATTCACAACGAATCATGATAAAGATCGTTTATTGTTATGAACAAACAAATGATATTTTGTATGTAAATACATATTTATCTTCTCCGATATTGTAGCGTATCGAGTCGGCCGACCTAAACGGCAACGACCGTCGCGTCTTAGTCGAGGGCGTCCCACACCCTTACGGCCTCACAGTGGCGGGCGCCCATCTGTTTTGGACGGACTGGAAGTTGAAGACGGTTGGGCGGGTGAACAAGCACACGGGCGAGTGGACGTCTCTAAGGGGAAACACGGATGGACTGATGGATATACAGGCCGTCGATATGGCGCAGATAGGTGAGTGAAGGAGAGAGAGAGAGAGAGAGAGAGAGAGAGAGAAAAAAAAGAGAGGGAGAGAGTGGTTAGAGGTAGCGAGACACTTGTAGTGAGAGAGGGAGAGAGAGAGAGAGAGAAATGGAGATAAAGAGTGAAAGCGCGAGACATAGTGAGAGTATGTTGACTGGGTGATGAGTCTTGGCTTGATATAAAATGGCTATTTAGATGAATATTTATCTGAATGTTAATCTATTTCTAGTCACTTTTAACCTTAATACTTCATGGTCTTAATATTGCATATCCATTACGTTATACATTTTTATATCAGTTATATATGGCCCTACGTTATTGTTAATGATGGTTCGATCCGGAAAATAAAACGCCATAGTGCACATTTAGAATTATCAATGTGATTTTTTGTCACCCTGTTTTGCTCAAGGGTTTATCGACTCTTAGAAACAGCAAATTGTGACAACCCTGGTTTTCAAAAATAAACATAAATAGACAAGTGTCTATTATGGTATTACATAAGAATGCCTGAAAATGTAGGTTGTTATGAAACGTATATAATAAAAATGTTTTGTTTTCCAACTGCAGAAATATTCACGTGCTCTTTAGTTAATATCCAATACAAGGTTAATATTTGTTGCATTTGGATGTCAACATGAGCATCAAATAACATCGTTTCAATGGACACGGGAAACTATTAGTTAACGTCCCTTTGTTGTTTATGACAGATAGCAATGACAGGATTCCTAATATAAACCCTATTTTAAGGGTCATCAAATACTATTTGCTCTTTTATGGTCAAATGCCGACCGTGACGTTGCAATATTAATCAAACGTTCTGATGGCGTCATTACTGTTGAAACGCTCATAAAATTCACAATTTTCTGTTTTGTTTCGATTTATCTTTATGTTTGTGTGCAAGCTTCTATTATCTGTGCTACAATATATGCAAAATATTTTTCAAAAATTATTTGTTATGCAACTCTTATCTTACATGTATATCAACAAGACATTCCTCGATATATTTTATTCTTATTTTTACAAATAAACGATTTGACAACAAACTGATCTCAAATTGAATCCTATCACAAAATTATGTCTCATCATCACAAATATCACACTGCAATAATCGTAAACGTGTTCATCCCATCCTGCAAATCAATAAAGCACGATTCACTCAGTCCCCGTCTTATTTTGAGGAATTCCTCATTACTGTCCTTGACGCGTGCGTATAACCTTGACCCCGCCTGAAGGTCCTGATTCGTCCATTCGCCCGTGTGGCTGAATTGCTGAATGACTTCGGTGGAACCGCTCGTGTCTATGTGTACTAGGTCGGCATCGTCGCCTGTAGCAAGCAAATACATATGGAATTGTAAATATGTATATGGAGTTAGTAAAAAGAGTAATATCTAGAACGCCTCTGCGCAATCAATTTTCAAAAATGAAAATAAAAACCCGAGGCGCACTACCCATGTCGACACATGAATTTAAAGAAACAATTAGTATTTTTCAATTTTGTATGCGATGAAAAGCATACATACATGTACATGTATGTCATATTAAATAACAAATGACCGCAAATGTTATCTTTTTTTTTTACTTAACTCCCTCTTGATCTATGAGAAAGAGTTTCACATCATCTACCGGTTGAATACTGTCTGTAGTCTAATAACCATCGATAATTCTTTAGAATATTAACCTCTGACAACGCGCACCTGAAAGGTTCTGCACATCGATGTCAACACAATCGCCGCTACAGTCGCCCAGTGGCTGCACGCTAATGGTCGGGAGCGGCGGTCGACTCGTGCATCCTGTCAAATACGTGATATAAAAATATGGATGTGCAAATGAAATCTTAACTTGGCCCCCGGGTAAATCAAAATTTGAATTAATAGTAAAGTAAAAGCTTTTAACGTGGGCTAAGTTATTATAAATGAACCGGTATTGAAAGATATACCGAACACATTGTCTTGTGATATATATCTTTATGAAATTTGCAAGGTTTTTCCAATAGTTTCCTACAGTGTGTATAGGAAAACGAAATACGATTTGTATTGTTCAGGGATCCGCCCCAATAATAACCCTAGAAACCCTGGTTCTCCTATTCGACCACAATCCACAAAAACAAATAGATATACTATGTATATAAAATAATAACTCATTAATTCATAATTAAATGAAGCATGTTTTATACTTTTCTTCCTTTGCGCTCCTCTATGAGGGCCTCTAAAACGCCTCCCGATGGGGTGCATTTTAGCATTTAGGTGGATTAATTTGTTATGCCATTACATAATTGCAAGGGATGCTTGTGTATGCATCACTTATGCTCTAGATTCAAATGAGCAGCCATTTCTTTAAGCCATCCCTATAAACGCAAATAAGTAGAATAATTTGCATACATAACTTATACGTTTCAGAGTTCATTTACAATGTTCGTTGAGGTTAGAATATTTCTACGGGAATGTTTTATATATAATCATACTCCAGAATATGTATGGGTCTCTAAACGCATATAATAGAAATGCACCTATATTTAATATAAAAACGTAAGTAAAGTCTGTTCCGGGACACAGCGGGTGCAATTAAGTTCATGAAACAAAATTAAGCCAAATTCACATCCCTCCTAGATGGCCGAAAAAGATGTTCAATATTTTCTGACACTTTGGATGGTTCTGTTTGACGTCATAATTTCTCATTTATGTGTCACTTTTTTCTAGATTCTGGAGAATTGTTCAGCTTTAAAGTTGTAGGGTCTCCGCATATTGTTAAATATTGTTCAATTGACGACCCTTTTAGAAGGCTCACAATTACGTGTTATTTGTTTTGTAACCATTTCATAAACGATGTGTCCATAATGCAGCCCAGTTTTATCGGTTGCGGTTTTGTGATCATCATAAATATGCATATCCTGTCGTATCATTGTCTATGAAATCTGTTTGAAAAACGACATTATTACAATCAAATCCTTTTTGTGCGATTGAACACTTGATGGAATAAAGGGAAATGCTATTCCCCTAATGGATTCATCTTAATAAAAGTGGCCTCTCATTTGATTGAACAGGAAAGCAAAAACTTAGTTTATTACCATATTTATGCATATTAATTGAAAACAGAAGATCAATATAACCAAACCTACATTTCACTGAAAGAACATCACAAAGAAATGCTTACTCTTGTCTTTCAACAAAACTTGTTTTATTGAAACAAGAAAACTATATTTTCTCAGTGTTCATTACCATATTATAGAATAGTAATATACGGGCTCATGCATGAAAGTACTAGACCTAAGTAGATTTGTGTCTGTTTCGAGAAAAACGACTTGAAGCCAAGTGGAATCGAGGATAACATTTATTGTTATGTTTGATATCAACGTTCTATTTTGAGTCTATCATTTTGTGCAGGGAACCTCTTTAATTGTAAGCACGTGATCAATATACCATTCTTTATTTTACTCAAAAGATAATCGTGAGCAAAATCCCTGGCCTTGTTAGTTCATATGATTTGTAGGGTTTTCTTTAATTTCTTAAGAACATTATTCTTACCGGCTTCTGTCGTTGTCACTGTTGTTGTAGTTGTAGTAGGAGGGGGCTCAGTAGTTGGTTCTATGGCCCCTGTATGAACATATTAGTATAATAAAAATCAACAATTATGTTGAGGCCCCGATTACATAAAACCGCTTCGGGGCGGTTTTTGTTGTATCTTCCTTTCTTTGTGGGAAATCGCAAGAGCTACTGGATCACTCGTTGAAAATGTCAAGAACCCCCAGAGCAAAATAAAAACATATTGTCGCTTATTTTGTGTAATCAAGGACTAAATGGTAACGAATATTGAGCTCTTTAAAACATCATGTACTTTTATAAGTTCGGTTCCTAGTATTAAGATTTCGCCCACTTCCTGAATGATTCGGAACGTCCTTTTAACAAAAACAAAATAAATAAAAAAAAAATGATGATTATGATGAGGTTGTTTATGAAAGCTATCATATACGCACCTACTTTTTGGTACACACTACTATGTTCACTCCCATCATCTATCCAAACAAGCGAAGAACTAATTGAACACTGATACCGCCGTGCCCCTAACTTCATCGTTGATACCGCTATACATTCATCACATTGACTACAAAGACTCACACATTCGCGAGCATTCCTCGTGATATAAGTGTTCGTAATGGAGTCCAAACGACCGCTTTCGCTTATTTTGGTCATGTGTATTTGTTTGATGTTCTGGTAAAGACCGGTTTCGTATGGTAGAGCGTACGATATCATGATTAAAATGTATAAGATTTCTGCGCCGATCCTATGACTGATCAAGCTATAAATAAGGCGTTGAACTATATTCATAGCCATCCAGATATTTTTCTCTTTGCTAAGCTTGTTTTTGGTAGAATTCTATAACATGAGACGCATTATCCTTGTTGTTCACCATTTTCATTCTATTTTAACTTATTTATATAGCATCATGCCGTATCCAATTAATTGTGGCATTGCTAAATTATTCGGTCTTTCTCCTTTTGATGAAAATATCCTATTCGAATACAAAAACAGACAAATTCAAGAATTTTACCATCACATTAGAACTTATTTCAAATGCATAAAAGTCCTCATATTTCTTTTATTTTAAATAATACTAAATATCGTTGTATTCATGATTTACCCACGTCATCAATATAAAAAGTTTACTCTTTGCTTCCATAATAAATTTATCATCTATTTTCGCACATAACTGAACTCATAATGCAGTGATTTAGTCTTATTAATTATCAAACTTATATGATGGTTAAAGACTCAAGCAATAAAGGTAATCAACTGAGTTCCTTTATATTTAACAAATCGTTTACTGCAATTTGCTGTTTGGGTTTTATGCATCAGTTACCTCTCTTTCGCTCGGATTTTCTGGTTATATTCTATGAAGAGTCCTTTCTCTGCCGTTTAGGAAAACCAACCAACATTTTATAAATAAAATCGATCGATATCAATACAAATTTGTGCATGTGAAATAAGTTGAAATATATATATGAAGAAAAAAGTTTATCTGGCAGCAATGAGCCCTCCAGATTAACCAGAAATTTTCTATAACAAAACAAACATTAACATTTTGTGTTACAATGGTTAAAAGATGTTTGCGAATTTACACCCAGCTGCTCAAAGACCCAAATTAAATATTACAATTTGGTTTTCTGGATCGATGAAATGTAGAGCTTTCCAGGGGCTTGATGAGTCGATGTCACAGTCTATCATGATCTCCTTCCGTTTAACGCCTGCATTTTTTCGCTCATTTTTTTACCAATTTTCTTTGAGCTTTCTATATAATATAAGCAATTGATCGCACCGGATATGTACCATTTACATTTCAATGCCTACACTGTAGGCTACAGCAACCATGATCTGTTCGCTCCAATGCACTTTGGACTATTTTTAGAGTTCAGAACAAGCACAAATGATCAGTTTCTTCGAAATGTCAAATGAGTAGAATACCGGTATAATTCTTGGTAGGGATACGCAAATGAAATGCCGATATACCGGCATATCGTTTACATGTAAACGAGTGTCAAAGAACTACTGAGACACATAAAATAGGAGGAATAAAGACCGTGTCACTAAACGAATCACAGCAGCTATTATTTTTTTACATCACTGTTCATATAAAACATGCATGTTATTTTTTACTTTTAGGTTGAGAACGCGTTCGGGCTTGATAACGACGGTTGCTTACTAGAAAAAAGCGGACGGAGGGCTAAATAATAAATTCATCAATCAAACTTTTTATATCAAATGGTCCACATTTTTTGCTAAAACGATGTTCGTTATTTCTCTTATTACAGTAGAGAACGCGTGCGGCCCAGACAACGGCGGCTGCTCGCACCTGTGTCTGCGCGTACCACGTGGTTTCCAGTGCGCATGCCCGACCGGGCTGCTGCTCAAGGACGACGCAAAGACATGTCATGATAGTGAGTGGTCGTCTTAGTTTTAAAAAGCCTGAATGAATTATGATACTACAGTCTTACCCGCTTATCTCGTCACCCGCATATCTCGCACTTTTTCGAGTCCACTATTTGCATTTGTTATTTTGAATATGTCTCGTAATCTCGTCATTTCGACCTCGGTCCGAGCACTGACGAGATAAGTGGGCAAGACTGTACATTTATTAGTCCCCCGCCCGCCGCGTAGCGCAGTAGCGGGGGACTTTTTTGATCCGGGTCCGTCTGTCTGTCTATCTGTCCGTCTGTCCGTCTGTCTGTCCGTCAACTTTTCAAGTGGGTTTCTATTCCGCGACCGAACTCCAAACTACTATGCGGAATCGAATAAAACTTTCTACAATGAAAGAATATATATTTAAGTTGTGCACCTGGGTATTGGTTTTGTCATGCGACCAAAATTGGGGTCGTACGACTTGGTCAAAAATGAGGAATTTCAACACAATTTGGAGTTTGCTATTCCGCGACCGATCTCCAAACTACGGGGCAGAATCAAATGAACCCTCTACAATGAAAGAATATATATTGAAGTTGTGCACCTGGGTATTGGTTTTGTCGTGCGACCAAAATTGGCGTCGTACGACTTGGTCAAAAATGAGGAATTTCAACACAATTTGGAGTTTGCTATTCCGCGACCGAACT
>LQRL01138857.1:34440-59710 GCA_001703475.1 Hydroides elegans | reverse complement strand
GATAATATACGATATTATCATTTAAGTACGTGGTTTGTGCTTATATAAGCAAACATGCTTATATAAGCATATTATTTTTTAGATAAGTGAAATGATACTTGTCACTTGTCTCGTCAGCTGCCCTCCAAAAACATTTCGCGTGTGATTTTATAAGCAATCATGCTTATATAAGCATGTTTATAAGCAATCATGCTTACATCAGCATATTAATCAGCAAATGAATAGAGATGTGTTAACACCTATCGGGGGCGCCTGGTGCATTTGGAACGGGCTTACAAAAGTAATCGTGCTTATATAAGCATATTTGCTATGTAAGTGAAATGATATATTTGTTCCACTGGCCTTGTCAGCTGCGTCTCAAAAGTATCTGGAATGTGCTTATATAAGCATTATTTTATGTAATGAAATTATCTTTTTGCTTCACTGGCCGTCTCAGAGCCTCTCAAAAGCATTTTTGATGTGCTTTATGAGCTCGTGCAATAAAAGCATATTTTCTTTAATTTGAGGATACTTTTGCCAACTGGTCTCGTCAGTCCAAGAGATGTCTTTAGAAAGAAGTGAGTGATGATGCAAGATGTTATTCTGTTTTTCTTTCATCACATGAGCTTGTTTATTTGCAAAATAGTTCGTTATTTTTAAAGTTAATTTTAGTAAAAACTGACCATCCTGCATCTACGAATTGTTGAAGTTCACGGGGGATCCAAGGTCACTGACCTTCTAGTTGTAATTGTCATTTTGTTTTTGCTAAGATGGTCATCATTTCGTTTTACATTAGAATCATTGTTAATGTTGTGTAGCTTAAAAATATATTTCAATTGAAATAAAAGACTGCTTCTATCATGTTGACATTTTTGAAAAAACAGTTGGATTAGTTTTGAATTATATTCCAAAAACACAAGGACTCCTGTTTTTATTAAGTTATTATCCAACAAGTTGGTGATTCTCGGTTGTAATTACTGAAATCGTTAGAAGATATGTTGCATTTTATCTGTAAATAAGTTAAGTGTGTAGATAAAAGCGTAAGTAATTTTAAAAATGCTTAATCGAAGCAAGCCAAAACTTATTTGACAATGTTCGGGGATTTAGAATTTGCATATAAACATTTGGTTTACTTTTATAATGAACTTATTATAGATTGCATGTGAACCGTTATTTGAGTAGTAACATTGCATTTGAATTACTGTAACATTGCATTTATGAGTAGCTTAGAGAAACAGTTAAATGTTGTAAGTTGATATGTATTTCCAATATTCGAATGTTTTATTTAAAAAGAAAAAAGAGAGAAACAACGATTGTAGACATTTAGAATCAAGTTTCGAGAAGATTTATTTTTGTAACAAAATACTTCAATGACATTGGCAACTCAGTTTATTTTCTCATACTAATTCGAAAATCAAGTTTCCTTATTGAAATTCAATTGGTACTGTAACTGCTTTCGAGGCATTTTAGAAATAAATTTAATTAAACAAAGTTTCGTTTTTGTGTGTTAACCGTCTTTTGATTCATAGCATGGTCACCATTCGTGCATTCCCCATAACTATTCAAACAATACCTACATGAATATTGGCAAGTATTGTAAACTTTTTAAAGATAAAAAAATCTTGCCTTAAAAGGAGTTTATTTTAAAACAAATCCGTCGACTTAACCTTTTTGAACTTATAGAAAATTCAAATTCTATGATATATTCAAATCTTAGCAGCATGGTGATTCACTTTATAAATTGCTCCCTTCTATCTTGAACAACAACATACTAACATATTTGATAAATATAATATTGCAATACTCCAAAATCATATAAGAAAATAGTATGCCAGTGCGCCCAACTATATCACGCCCAATGCAATTAACCCGAGTAGGGACAACATATGATTATTGTCCATTGACCACAATTTCGCCGCGCCAGAAAACCAATACCCCAAACACAGGTTTAAAATCATGCATTATTCTATTCTATAATTATTTTATTTTGAAATCTTGGCGATTAAGTCTTAAAGAAAAAAAGGTGCTAAAAAGACGTGTTAGTTTGTCATTTTATTAAACTTTAAACAAAGAAAATAGTAAATCCATAAGAGCACATCTCCAAAATATGCTAATCGCGTTATATATGATCATGGCCACAAAAGAAAGATTTTTTTCCGGGCCAGTTTTTATTATTGTTAAATATGTGTTTTAACGATCACAAAAAAATGTTGAGAAAAGAGGCTTCCAGGGTGACAGGCCTGTAAGAAAATAATAAGTATCAAAAGTGAGAAATGTATCGATTAAATAAAAAAAAACAATCGTATAGTTTTATTTAAAAAACTTATTCCGATAGTGGAAATTAAAAGTATATATATTGTTATATATATCTTGAGCCATTTTATTTCTTTGCTTAAAAAGACCACGATTTTTATAATTACCAAATTCCCACCGATAAACCTTCTATTTATAGATTCTATCATGAACGCGTCAACATGCACCCTTTTATTTGACAACAAAGCATGTACGATCTTTCAGATCGACGTTCCTTTAGTTTCCTTTGTCGTTCTGCTTGAGGGGACTTGGGTACATCGCCCCGTTAATATTGACTTATGTTCGTGTGTTAGTCATGACAGACCAATGTGTTTGAAACATATAAATAATACTTCATACTGAATCGAAGAAAAAATGTAAACAGAAAGGCGATACAAGTCATGAAATAAACTCGAATATAAAATTGATTTGAAAGTTGCTCAATCAGGATAACTTTTAAAATGCTTTAAAACAATATATATATTTGATTTGTATCAACATATATAGGTAAGTCTATGGAAGAAAGCGTTATTATCGTACATTGAACTTTACAAGTGTGTAAACAAGCAAGTAAAAATCAGCTGGGGAACACTGGTTATTAAGTACGAGTACGAGTAAATTTGTTCAAGTAGACAAGATATATCAAACTTTTACGATGATTGCTAATGTGAATTTAATCATTTATCTATCTAATTATCTAGATACATGTACATGCAAACCACAATCTTTGCCACCGCAATTATGTCGTGTTCAAAACGGACAATTTTCTCTTGGTGCATATTGAATTCATTGTATAAGGGTCGGTTCACAATTTTAAAAAAAAATCGTGACATGTTTGAGTTCGCATTGCAAACAACCATAATCAAAGATTATATACGTAAAAATATGTACATTAACTTTATCATATTTTAAGTAATATATGAGAAACTTGGTTTTATCATGTCTATCGGTTGCTGAGAAATTACATTTTGTTGCTCAGAGACGTATTCAAAAAACTGCCAAATGCCTTAGTTTTTTTTCACACGACACAGCAAAAAGCAATAGGAGAATTGAAGCATCATCTTAATATATTTGATCATTTAGCACTTTAATTTAACAGGCTCCGTCTTGTAGAAATTTGTTTTTACATTTGGCTCGATTGTCTTATGATTTAAAAGAAATTGCACAAGTTTTCTAAATTATTCATATATTTCAGATGAAGTCGCATTTTGGTTTTAAAGATTATGAAAGAGCTTTTAAAATAATTGGTCGTAATTATCGTTTTCTCAGCATGATCTCAAAACCTGTTTCTCTCATGGTCTTATCGATGATTCACTACTTTATTATCACACGAATTTCGTAGAAGCAGACAGAGATATCCTTTATTTTAATGGACACAAACATTATATTATGCTTACACACCCGCTGCGAAATCTTAAGATAAAGAGTATATAAAGAATACAAAAGAGTCGATATTACGTTCTTTCACTTTCGCAGTGATCGCGGAGGGAAAATTACCACGTGGTCCACTCATCATCATGGTGCAGTCATGAACATTTACAATGTAGGCGTGTCCACCTACCGATGTTATTTGTAGTGTGCGACTGCGAATCAAAAAACGCACCAGTGCAAAAAAAAAAATTCTTGAGCATGCCGATTGTTTTTTTTCGGCATGAATATAACATATTCTACGTTGATTACACCAACCATATTCATCCCACGCATCCTATAACAACATGGCCCATTTTATTGTAAGCACCGTTACACGTATGTTAGGTCACTTACGCTGTCTGACAAATCCTTTAATATTTTGTCGTTTAATCTAATTTCAGCCCGCCTTAATAACAACGTACCAACCATCAATCCAGGACATACACACACACACACCCATAAACTCAACCCACAAGATGTCTTCAATCACTCTTCAACGCGGTACTTGCCATGCATGCAGTAAAATACTCGCAATATAACACGAAAAAAAAAAACCTTTTCTTAATATTTTCATCTTTTTTTCAGGTCGCCTATCAGCACCCACGCCCTCCAGGACACACCCTCCAAGTCAAACACACAATACACACCACCATGTCATCCACTCTCCAACGCGGAACCTGCCACGCATGCGGCATCCTTACCACCCTCCTCAGCGTCATTCTACTCATCGGCGGTTTCATCCTTCTCATAGCATTCGCCTCGGATTTCGACCGTTCCTCAGACTGGGCCACCGAATACATTATCGCGATCGGTGCTATATCACTTGGGACACTAACAGCATTGCTGACATTGATTTATTTGTGTATCGCGTTTCGCAGTAAGTGGCGCATATACGGGTGTATCACAATCAAGGCACCATCTTCATCCATAAATAAAAATGGCGGCGGGAAATTAAATGGTCACGTGGGTCCCGGCGCGGGAGCCAATCATATGTCGCCATTGCCTTCAGCACGTGACCTTGATAAAACTGGGTCACCACGTGGTGATGATGACTCAGCAGAAATGGGTCAGAGTGGAACCTCAACAGGAGGAAGGACAGATTCGAGGGCGAGATTGAGTGCGTATGATATACAGAGGGAACAGCATTCAGCAGAGCAAACCGGGACGAATACGGATTGGGATCCTGACACGGTGCTGAAAGAGGATGATGATTTGTATTGAGTGATATTTAGGGGGATTAGAACCACGCGGTTGATTCCACTTCGGTAAAATATATATAGTTGCATATCAGTTGAATTATATGATTTATAACTACTAATGCACATATGTTATTGGACGCACCATTGAATTCATCATTGTGGCGATGCAATACAACGTCACGTGGTCTAATTCAAGCTGTGGATTTGACGGTGTATCGTGTTGCCATGGGTATGTAATCAAATAATTGCTCAACTTTCGTCATGTGCAAATTATTGAAATTCAATTTTTTCAGCACTCCTCCATCAGCGCTTTTTTCTTCCATAAGCGGATTATCTCTGGGATGAACTTAGATGAATTAGTTTTTGTATCGAAGTTATAAATGTGTTCAACAAACAGGTTAAACATTATTATCAGTGATATAATTAGGTGCTATGCTTATAAAATAAGCGCTCAGAAATTGTATGTTCAATGTCAAATGTGAAATTTAGCTCTTGTAGTTTACTTTATTTCCTTATGTATTTGATAAAATAAAATTCGAATTAAAAACACTGGGTTATTGCTAGAGTTTGCTTTGCTTTATTTATCTATTCATGAATGAATTTTTGATGCACGCGCAAAAAATACTTCACGGCAAACAACTAATCGAAATTCCTGATCGAATGAAGATACACTTCAATTTCAAATAGCTACATCACATCTTAAACGTAAACGACATATTTGCGTATTCATATAAATGGCGTCACAGCTTACAAACACATTTGAACGTTTTCCTGACGTCCATTTAAAATTCCGACGCCGGACGAATTTCGTTGCGACATTGTCACGGCGTTGTTCTTACGTCCTCGACAAAAACGGACGTCGGTAATACTTGCATAGTGACTCAATAAAAACGTCCTCTCGACGTTGCTCGACGTCTTACCGAGTTGTACATTGGCTATGTCTTAGGAACAATAATTGTATATGAATAATGAATTCAACAATATGAATATGATATGACACTGATGTTTTTGTAGATGATGGAAGATTAAGGTCAGGTTTCCATTTAGCCAGATTTAAGCAGATTTATTTAAGTATATTTTTGACAATGAAAAAAACAATAAACGACATTGGCAACCGCTACAATTGTGATAGAGGCAATGCAATAGACAATCCCTTTATTCATTTAAGAAATTGTTATTGCCCATTAAAATATATCCCTTTGTTTAACCAGGTTGGCATATGTCACCAAAGGCGCCATGGAGTCTACATTTTAAACTGCTTTTTGTCTTACCTAAGGAAACGAATATATATTTAATTAAGAGAGAGAAAAGCTTTGGTATCCATATGTTACCTATTATCTGTAACGGCTTGATAAATGAGCGGGACCTCAGCAATATACCAGAGAAGCTTCGATTCATCATTGAGTCTCATCACTGTACCCATTTCATTTGAACTGTATTTACGGTAAGTGAATAACTAATATACTAGGTTAAGAGTGTTATAAGAACTTAAGAACTACACAAAATATATTGGATTTTGTTATAAACCTTCATAGAATAATAACCATATAAAATGCCAATTATCTTATCTTTTCACAAAAATAACCTAACATTAAAATATTGATTAATAAAAGAAACGTTATACAGTACAAAGAACATACTAATTCCCAATCTGCCAACATCATATGAATCATCATATACATTTTTCAGAAACCTTCACCATGAAGACTTGGTTACTTATCACATGCCTTGTGGTATTGCTGTATACCGCATATACTTTAGGTTGTTCGACCGACGCGGATTGTGATAGGTTCTGCGTTGATGGTATTTGCAAAGATTGCAGAGAAGACAGGGATTGTAAAATGGAGTTTACTTATTGCGATCAAGGGAATTGCGAATTCCACTGGATGTGATTAGACGGTAAATAAGTTATATATTGAATAAGTTTGCAGATAGCATATTGTACAGAATAAAGCTTGATTATATACTACATGTGTAAGCATGTGTAATCACATCTTATGTGAAATGTATTTGTCAAATTTATAGATAATGAGGCAATATCTGAACCACATTTGATAACTTTTACTAACCTTTCTTTATAATAATTGAACAGTCTAACGTGGCACAAAATTAAAGTTTAAAGACATATTTATAATGCCGTTTGTAATCATTCTTAATTATTTAGAATGTAAATGGAGTCTTCAACTCAACTGGATTTCAACTAGCTGACAATGAATGCAATATTTTAGCTTTATTTTGAAAACAATGTATCCCTCATTCTCAAATAATAGATTGACAGGCAACATAAATGTATTACATCATAAATAATTTAATTATGAATTGTATATTATCATAAATTTAACCGAGGAGATTTAATGCTTATTTGAACTCTAACATATTTTTGTATTATTGAACACTTGGGTTAGTTTAATGAAATAAAAAAATAGAAATACATTGCTTTCAATGACCTAAGTGACAAATTTATTCATGTTTTGATTGAATAACCCTTCCGTGATCCCTAATTACGCTTGAGCTACATCAATGATGGATCAAAATTAGCTTAAAAGCTTGAAAACTTGAAAAATCGTATGGTTAGAAAAAAAAGATAGATTGTGACTAGCCGATGCTATTAGTTTTTTTACCTAAAATATAATTATATTGTGGCCGAAAAATATCGTTTCCCTTTTCGTACATTATGTTATAAACATAAGTCTTTACATCACAGATTTACAACAACAACAACCAGGTCCAGAACGTCTCTCAAAACGGAGACGTCCCCAAAAACGGAGACGATCGATTCCGTCTTTGGAGACGATTGCCTGATATTGTATGACAAATATTTTTAATAGCATAATAAAACTATGAAATAGACATTTTTCAAAATTGTATATTAATATTTTAAATAACTTATGCATTTGTCCACTAAATACGAAAATATCACAATAAAACACATGAAGCCACACAAGATATGACGTCTTAAACATATATGATTTGGAAAAAATGACTTTTTGAACTAATAAGCTTTTTATTCGGATCCATAACTCTAATAACAAAGATCAAAAATCGAAAAAGACAAGAATGCAGATTCAAGCTAATATACTCGCATATCCACTGATTTATTTATATGAAAATTCGATTCTCGGATTTTGTTGCAGGTGCGTTTCTATCTGAATCCTTACTCCTTAAGATAGGACATTCCTAAAATGATTTTAATTGTGTGATATTTATAAAGCGATAGAGCTATTTCTTCAACTGTTAAACGCAAACAATTCACAGCTTGTCAATCAATCTTAGGTTTGATTAAATATTGCATGCTTACATGTAGCTTTATTAACTTTGAATAACAGCAGAAATTCAAAATTATTTTTCTAGTTTGTTCTTAGTAACTATTCAAGGAATAAATGATGATCAATTATTTGATTTCAAGTATTATCAAAGAAGATACTAGGTGACGTCGAGTGTCAACGAGTCAACATTCACAGAGAAAAATGTAACAAAAACTGTATTTAAACCTTGTTTAGTGAGCTGTGTTTAATGCAAATTTTAATTAGTATAACCTACTACATGACTTGTCAGGTGTGACAAAAGATCGAAATAATCTTATTTTTACAAATATTGTAAAATTAGATCGATTTTAATGGTAATACCGCATCTAAAGCAGTAAGGATTCACAAAGAAACACATTTGCAACAAAATAAAGAAATAGTTAAGAAAGTAGTCAGTGGTTATAGGAATATATAAGCTTGAATCTGTACTCTTGGTTTTTTTTCGCCCGACCTTTGTTTTTAGAATTATGAATCAAAGCAAAAAATTGATTAGTTCAAAAACGTTATTTTTCTCTAATTCATTTATGTTAAAGACGTCATATCTTGTTAATTTCACGTGTTATATTGTGATATTTTTGTATTTAGTGCATTAAGGTATATTCAATTTGACACATTAATAAAAATTAGAAAAACCTATATATTTCATAGTTTTATTACCCTTTAAAAGTTATATGTCACTTCATATACAAAATCAGGCAACCGTCTCCCAAAACGGAGACAACCGTCTCCGTTTTCAGAGACGTCTCCGAAAACTAAGACGTCTCTGTTTCGGTAGACGTCTTCGACCTGACAGCAACAACAACAACAATAACAACAACAACACAAACTAAACTAATATGAATCCTAACAAGACATTTTAGGTTTAGACATAGCTTATTAAATGCAACACGGAATCGTTATATACATCCGGACTAAATACTGTTTATGAGTTGTTATATGATTCGTGAAAATTACTAAAGGGTTTTACCTTATTAATGCCATTTAGACATCTAATCTCAGAAAATAAAACTCGGACGTTCAAATCTAAAATTTAGTCATCTTAAAATTTAGGCACTCTTTGATACGCTTAGGTTTACTCACCCCTTTTCTACAAAAATCTTTATATAAATGTGCATGTATATACTCGACAACTTAAACGTCCTGTTGTTCAAATCTCTATTACTTTGAAAATATATTGTGGACTGTAAAGAAATATATTTACCCAAATTGAATTGCAATTTTGACATTTGTAATCGACTCGACGAGCTCTTACTAATGAATAAGAAAATAATGAGCAAGTAACCTCGTTGTTTGGTTTTCGTAATTATATTAAATATCAGGATCACACTTAAAATGATAGAGTCGAACGCTATAAAATGTCACACGTCAGAAAAAAGTAGTTCGAAAATGCGAGCTAAATGATAATTATACAGGAAATCAAATCATATATGATACATACTGCATACCTTGATATTTTAAAGTTCCAGTAGTCGTACGTTTAACCATATGTTTTGACAAGTATGCTTATCTAATGGATTTTCTAAGCCTGTGCGTTCATAGGTCAATCTGGTGGTCACTTATTAAAACATTGCTCCCGTAAAAATACAGCCTGAATTATATGCATTGTCGAAATCTATACATCACTAAAGCATCGACTCAATCTTAGTACCCCCAATAACCGCAGAAGAATGTCAAGAAAGAGGATGAGCTTATAAGAGTAGTTCCCATAGAACCCCTTCAAATACTCAATGTACTACTTTTTTAAGCTCCATTGATCGTTTGGCATTATCATTTTTAGAAATTGTGTCTTGCTTTTTTAACGGTTATCTCGAAGCATGACATAGATTGAACGTGAATCTTTGTTATATCGGTTATATAAGATTTCCACAAATCAAAATAAGTTCTTATGCATGCAAAAGGATAATATGATGGCGAATTATCACACCCTAGCTCCTAAGAAATGACGCACGCAATCGTATTTATTCCTTAACGTCGCTTATACATTGACACAATTTTATAATCATTACACCATAAAAGGTTTTTATATAGCGCCAATAACCGCAGAAGAATGCCAAGTGAGAAGATATAGTATGAGAAAAGGCGGGGTCCCAGCTTCTCATAGATGTGAACGCCATTAACAGCAAATTATACTAAAAGCGGCAATTTTATGCCGTAATAAACCTTAGTATCGTTCCTATACATATGTAAAATTAGGGTTTTCTGAGTAATTTGGTATAGACATCATTAGGGATCAAGCAACAGTGGTGTCTCTTTCAACAACTGCAACATCTACCTTGCCATCGTCAATGTCTAGAATGTAGGCACTCTAAACCGGCGACTGACGCTATGTCCTTTCATGGCACATGTGTGCTAAGTGGTTGTGGGACTTGCAGTTTTTGAAATTGACACCCCTGTTACGCTGTATTACTCTGCTATAAAATGAGTATCGGTAAAGTACAAATAACCACAATGGTAGATGATATATCAACCATATTCAAATATATTTATATTCAAATATATTGTATATGTGCTATATACAGTCACTTCCAAAAGTGTAGAAATTTATGTTTGGTGGTATAATTTCCAAATATTGAGGTATAATTTTTTCATAAAACGTTGCAGGGTACTAGACCTTACTTTTAATAATAAATAACTCAAAACAATGTTCGCAATTATCACAAACTTTATTTGTTATGCGACCTTTACCAAGACAGGTGTCAGCCCAAAAAATGACAAAAAGCCATAATGCACTCTGTAGGTTTTGTAAGAGCCCATAGCTCTAACACAAGCCTTAGTACGCTACATATACGCTTATTTGTCATTTTTGGGATGATAACCGTATTGGCAAAACTTGCATAACAAATTAAGTATGTGATATACGCAAGCAGGGTTTTCCGTTATTTATTGTTAAAAGGTAAGTCTATTGCCCTATTACTTTTCAGGGGAACACTAATGCTCAAAATATCTGAATTATTCATCCAAACAAAGATTTCCACACTTTTGCACCTGTCTGTATTTGTATATATGGAAAATTTATTTAGTGGAGAATTTTTTTTGCCGCTTTTAGATCGATATGTCGAATAGGATTTTCTATTTAAATACAATGATAATACAATGAATATGGAAATATCTCTATTACAGTTTCAAAATGAAAAAGGCGCCGAGGGCACTTATTACAATATGTTACAATCACTAAAAACAATACAATTTGCGTCTGAATAAATCATTAAGCAAAATTAAATTGTTTAACTGTTCCATGACTTTGTCTTACATGGCAGACATATGTGACCAAACGCGCCACATGGTCTACAAAACATAATTTAATGTCCTTGCATGGGAAAAAAATACAGGTATTTAGTAGAAAAATATATATCCATATGTTGGTGTGCGGAACAAGCCCCGAAGGACTAATTCCCCGATGGACAGAGGCCCCGCGATTTGGTCAGATAGGACAGAAGCCCCGCGATATGGAAAATTTATTTAGTGGAGAATTTTTTTTGCCGCTTTTAGATCGATATGTCGAATAGGATTTTCTATTTAAATACAATGGTAATACAATGAATATGGAAATATCTCTATTACAGTTTCAAAATTAAAAATGCACCGAGGGCACTTATTGCAATATGTTACAATCACTAAAAACAATACAATTTGCGTCTGAATAAATCATTAAGCAAAATTAAATTGTTTAACTGTTCCATGACTTTGTCTTACATGGCAGACATATGTGACCAAACGCGCCACATAGTCCACAAAACATAATTTAATGTCCTTGCATGGGAAAAAATACAGGTATTTAGTAGAAAAATATATATCCATATGTTGGTGTGCGGAAAAAGCCCCGAAGGACTAATTCCCCGATGGACAGAAGCCCCGCGATTTGGTCAGATAGGACAGAAGCCCCGCGATATGGAAAATTTATTTAGTGGAGATTTTTTTTGCCGCTTTTAGATCGATATGTCGAATAGGATTTTCTATTTAAATACAATGATAATACAATGAATATGGAAATATCTCTATTACAGTTTCATAATGAAAAAGGCGCCGAGGGCACTTATTGCAATATGTTACAATCATTAAAAACAATACAATTTGCGTCTGAATAAATCATTAAGCAAAATTAAATTGTTTAACTGTTCCATGACTTTGTCTTACATGGGAGACATATGTGACCAAACGCGCCACATAGTCTACAAAACATAATTTAATGTCCTTGCATGGGAAAAAAATACAGGTATTTAGTAGAAAAATATATATCCATATGTTGGTGTGCGGAAAAAGCCCCGAAGGACTAATTCCCCGATGGACAGAAGCCCCGCGATTTGGTCAGATAGGACAGAAGCCCCGCGATACTTTTAAACATATGTTTTATCCTTTATTAAATATATCGATCATATTTTTCAAATAAAACAAAAACTAAATAAGCGAGGTCACACATTTTGTATTATGCCTCTCAATAAAATCGCGCTCTTGATCGGATTAGCATAAAAACTGCCTAATGCGCGGTCACATAGCACCATTATACCATCATGTTTATAATCCAACATTAAAAACAACAAATTGAAAAGCATTCATTTTATTTGAAATGTTCTAAAATATTTTTTAAACCTCGGGGCTTCTGTCCTAGCCGACAAAATCCGGGGCTTCTGTCCTTCGGGGCTTTTGTCCTAGAACCCCATATGTTGCCTATTGTCTTCATATACTATCTAAACTAGCAGTGCTGCGGTAACGTTATAGATAAACTTTAATTCATTTAAAACTTACCGCTGTACCGATATATTTTACTTGCATCAACTGTACGTAAGTAGCTTATGTTTGACTTTTAAAAGACTATATTCTTCGAAAATATATTTGTTATTTTTTTATTGTTATGAATATATAGAACACATACCAATAATACAAATTGCATAACAAAATATTCTATACAGGAACTAACAGGATGAAGACCGGTTTACTAATCCCATGCATCATGCTATTGATGTTAATCCCATCTGCCTTTCTCTCTCCAATTGACGGCTGTGAGATTGATGATGATTGTCCAATGGGGTTCTGTGATACTCCTTTTTGTGTGCAGTGCCTCAATGATTCCCATTGCACAGGGAAAGAAAATGTGTGCGAATTTGGAAGGTGTTTACTTGGATAGGGTGGCGATGTCCATGGGTTTTGATGGTGAAGAAAAGGAGGTTGAACTGTCAAATGAAATATAGTACAGAACAGTTGATATCAATAACACATATTACCTAAATTTGTATATAAATTGAACAAAAACAGTAATTCATTAACTGACTTATGTCATGTATTCACTCTTTTCAATAACTGAACGCTTGAACGTGACACATCTTTAACAATAAAAAAACATTAAAACAACTATATTCTCCTTATTTATTCTATGAATGTTAATGGAGCCTTAAAGATTCAACGCAATTAAGCCATTTGAATTGTTAACCTTTTCAAAGTGAAGTGTTTGATTACTAGATGTGTTATGAATTAAAAAAAAGTATATTAAAATCACGTAGCAAAGATGTAGTTTTATTTAAAGATATTCATGAATTACTTAAATGAGCTGATAATTATGAGGTGACATAGTAACGACGAAGAGACAACATTGATTCAATAACCGCATTAGAATAGGATATACGGAGCAGCCATTAACTGTCTTTTCACTTTGCTCAACTACTTACTGAGTTGGACTGATTGTAATGTGCGATGGGTTGCATCATTTACAAAGGGCTCTTATATTTTTATGTAACAAGGCAAACGATAACAATATATAAGATAAATGGAAACACGTTTACATCAACCATAAATATGTTATGTGAAATAATTGTTGTATTATTAGAATCAATATGAAAAACGTTTATAAATTATATAGCATTCTGGCAAATTTATTGTCGAAAACATTTATAAGGCAAGTTCACCAGCAATATAGGCTAAACTTATTTGTGATATGTGTTATATACAAACACCGGATCTTAAATCCATATTACATCAATTTGATTGTTATGGCCTAAAGACACAATGGATTAATTATTTAGCAACAACACATCTGTATTTTAACCAACCATTTGCCTGATATTACTACAACATTTGACAACGAAAATATAGAGTGGGCCAGTTAGGTTGACACATGTATTTAAGATAATCCAACTCATTATATAAATATAATCTAAAGACAAACATATTTTAAGATGCAAACCGTGCCAACTAAACCGTTTATCATACACTGATAAACCAAACGCTGTACTGATACCCACACCACCCAACAAGAAGTCCCACATGCTAGGTGGCAATAACATGAGTATCTCATAAGTGATTTATTTTCTTTTTGCATTTTTATACGGTAAATAGCATGCTTGCAGAATGAATAATATGATGTCATTTGCGTTTGAAAAGAAATCAGAATTAAATTTGCATAGCTTTTAACAAATTGTTTCGTGATTTAGCTCATGGTGGGGATACCAAAATCAGGAAACAAACTTTGTGTAAAATTTGTGTTATTAAGTTCTTAACAGTCATTTTAATGATAAACGTGCTGACACCAAATGTTTTTTGTATAGCTGTGCCCGTGTAAACTCCTACATTTAACTTTTCTGCTCCATCAACATTTGTTTGCAAAACAAGTGTTGCGGTAAATGCTAGTACAACTTAAACCATTGAGTAAGATAAATAATTCGTTGAAAGCAATTTCCTTTTGTTAAGCGTATGTTATTCCACAAACAATTAAATTGTAAAAGCAGAGAAAATAAATATTTAGAAATATATCTACTGTATTCTAAGTGTATATAATAATATGGGAATCCTTTATGAAGATTCAGGATGAGTAGATGTTTATTGCACGATGTCAGTCGAAGTGGATGCACGAAGCCGGAGGCTGAGTGCATCCACTTCGACTCCCTGAGTGCTATAAACATCTACAAATCCTGAATCTGAATAATTGTTTCCCTTTACTACAGGTTAACTTCTGATTTTGATGATTTAGTAATGACCAATTTGTCTTTAAAAATTGGGAAGATCTAAGAATTGCCCAAGAATTTTTTCGACTTAAGGTACTAAATGCAGGTGAATATGTGTACATGTACTATGCATGTATTTTGAGCGTTTTAAAATAAAATCTCAATTGCAACTTACATGCTATAGGTTTTGCCTGCTATTGGGTATACATATTAAAACATGATATATTATTGTTAATTTAAAATAATAAATTTCACGTGTCGTTCAATTAATTAGTTAAAATCAGCTTTTGATTCCATTCTGATATTTCCTTCTCCAATCATTGCACCTGTTGTTTACATAATTATGTTCGAGTTCATGACGTTATAGCGTTTGGGGTTTGGTTTGTGACGTAAAAAATAATCGTGAATCCACCTGTTTAGAAAGAAAAAGGCTCTGGAAGGCGACAATGCGCAAATCAAAATTTAAGTTTTCTAATACTCATTTATTTTTTAAAAGTTGGAATATGCTTGGTTTTTTAATCTAATTACCTGGAACTTGCAAAAATAGAAAGATAAAAAGTTATTTAAGGTACAAAAACAACCCAAAATGTTTAAAATAAGTGTTTTAATGAATTATCCCGAAAAAAAAATAAATTTCTGTGTATCTATGGAACAAGTAGATCAGGCGTTTCTACGGTGCAATACACTTTATATTTGCATCCTAGCCCTTCACTATCATTTCTTTATAAAATACACCCTAACCATGTAGTAAAGATAAATACACTCTACATATGTTCATAGATATAAAAGAGGCACTTGTTGCTACATTCGTTGCGTACAAATTACCATCCTATATTCTATTTTATCATACGAATGGATCTAATGAATGTAAACTGAAATGCAGCTCAAGCTAAAGAAGGATGAGCACTTTGTTAGGTTGATCATGTTTGATCATGGGTGAATATTTTATCATTAGAGATAAGCAAATATATAAACAACACATTCTTGCATTTACCATTTAGCTTTGCATTCGCACATCTCCTGACACTATATGATACAAACGGAGCTGCTGGCATTGAGAGGGTTGAACCAAATATTCGAAGAGCATTACACGATATTCAGACGAAATATTTAACCACATTATAATTTTTTTCTGCTTTAATTGGTTTCTATTGACACATAATCATAATATATTCATGCAATTAAAACAAATACCGATGGGTCTTCATCAAAAACCAACTTCTTTATAATTTGACGGCATGTAACTTGATAAGGACGTCCCACACAAGAACTTTGCCAGGAGGAATCACACTTGAATATGGTACTATAAATATTAGATGAGTCTTTAAAAGATAGTGTTATTCACATACTGTATTCTTCCTCTTATCTCCCTTGGCAATGTGCATAGGTCCTGCTATTCTTTTGGTATCGTGTTCAATGAATTACGCTAATAAATGCCATATTGAGTAGCATAAACATTTAATCGGTATGATTATACTTTGTATTAGATTATAGCCCATACGATAAGTGATTACAATAAGTGCTTGGTAAATTTGTGTGTTAAGCAGTTAAGGGTGTAAGCGTATAAACACAACAATTTATATATACATTTTTATATATACATTATTGTCTTATTACTATAAACTATGCCAATTTCCATTCTATAAACTATTCTCTTTCGCAACGTCTATTTGTCAGAAACAGGGAATAAATATAATATGTTTGTTCCCTTCAAATCCAATCATTGCTTAACAATACACCGAAACAGACTGGACCACAGCAACAAATTATTATTCACATCGGTGCACTACATTTTTACTCACTATTTGTTATTTTAAATGAACGCCATCGCGCATGTTTATCATGTTTCGTTATATTAAACATGTAAAGCGTGGATCCGGCATTTATATAACTGCATTTAGGCCTAACTATTAATTAGATAAATTATTGATTCATCGAATTATATTAACTAGTGCCAAGTGAGAACAATCAATAAATTGTCAGCTGTTAACATTTCTTTGCGTACTTTCTAATATATTGATACATGAAAAGAATTTTATGAAAAGAGTAATCTATACGCATGCAGCTAATTTTGCATTAAAATGCAAACGTGCATTGTTTTGAATAAAACAATAGCACAAAAGTGTCCGCTAGAGTATGTGATAAAGCCAATTGTATATGCGTATGAATAACTTATTTAAAAATACTGAGCTGTAAACACAAAACAACTTTTGTTTAATCCTATGTGACTAAATTAACCTATTATCTTCTTTTACTTTTACTTTGATTGGGAGACAAAAATACACTTTTATCTGTATTTAGTACATATGTTATCCATTGTATATGTACCCTATAAAAACAACCAGCGGCAACATATCAGAGAAACTTTGATTTATCATTTGCATTCACTATATTCTACTAACATTTTCGGTAAGTCAATTTCTAAGGTTATTTAATTGAATAAAATCTAATTTCAAAGATATTTTTATAAAATCCATAAATATAATTTTATTCGAAAATATATCATAAGAACATTGATTTTGAACAAAGAAAGCAAAATAAAAATGCTTATGTTACTGTGACAAATTTTAATATGTTAGTCATGGCAATATCGACTCAAACAGTTGTAAACATTTTGAAAATATTCAACATTTTGATATATTAAGGTGTTTGCGAACACTAACATAAAGATTTTACTGGATCATTGTCAATGGATCCTCAACAGTCGAGTAAGCATTTAGATCTTGAGATATATTCAGCATCTAGTCGACATTTTAATCCGGATTTTTGGAATGTTTAGTTTTTTTCATTCCGCTATCTGGTTTCAACTTCTTATTTTTATTTCAGTCTCGTCAATTTATAAATCAAGTTAAAAAATATCATACTTTGTCATTTATGACTAAGACACTGGCACTTATAATCATATAGCTGGTTTATTTTTATATGCATCAATATATTGGAACATTTAGTATAGAATAGCGCAATACTAATCGGCATTTTTATCCAAATAAGAAAGGAATTGGATGAGAAAACGTTCCTCGATATATAGTGTAAAAAGCATATTTCATTTGAATCAATCTTGATTAAACTTTTTAAGCTGATGAAGTATTCTAAATTAACTTCTAAATTTGAGATATACACACATACATGAATCACATGTAAGTCTAAGCGCTATTATATTACTTTGTACAAGTAAAATGCCCTTGGAAATCAACGTGCTTCGGCTAATTGATGTTTTTTATATATAAGTAAAAATAGTCATTTACCAGCATTTAATCTTGCTGCACTGAAGGTTGAATGATCAGAAATGTTTCATGATATGTGCGACAATGTATATTTTGCTTTATTATTATCAGTTTAATCTAGGATTCAAAGATACATTTTGCTTTGATTTGTGATAGATTTATGCGAAAAAAAAATGAAATGACTTAAGAACTAAGAGTAATTTTATAACCAAACTATCATGCATGATATAAAATGTTTTATTATACTGAATAGTATAATCGCTCTTCTTAAAACCCTAACGTTCTTTTATCGCGCTCGTACTTATAATGTGTAATGAACCATTATGTGAAAAGCTCGACTTAATTAAACATTTCTAACATTTGTAGTACGTTTAACATTTGAAATGAAACATCGATAATTTTAACGCCAACAGAAAAAAAGTTAATGAACATAAACTACTAATGAAGTTTTCATCTAATTTCCGTTTAATTATATTCCTAACACATATGGAAATGTATATATTCTTTGAATTTGATTGAAGACATAACTTTTTCAACCATATTGTATTGATAGAAGTACCTTATTTCCTATAAAATCCTAATATATGTTCAAATATTGATAACAAAATATAACCCTTCGAGTTAGGAATTCAAGATTAAGCTAAATATAACATTTGTTCTTCATCAGAAACCAACAGGATGAGGACAGGATTTCCACTCACATGTATCATGATATTGATGCTGACAACACTGTGCGCTTTGGTCTCTTCACTTGACGGCTGTAGCAGTGACGCAGAATGTGAATACGGGGTTTGCGTGGCTCCTCACTGCGTCGAGTGCCGAATTGATTTTGATTGTAAAGAAGCAGATTATGTATGCCGGGACGGCGGATGTGAATATTATAGGGATTGCGGTAATCCATGGTTCCGACGGTTAAGAAAGAAGATTTAGAACATGGTCGAAAGGCCGAAATAACTTTATAATAATGACACTGGTTGTGTGAATTATAAAAAATATATATTAAGATATGAAATATAATTATAATTGAGCGCTAAACGTGACGGATATTCAACATTTCAAAAACAATTATTGAACAGTTTAGGTTTCTAATTGCTCTAGCTTACAGATAACCACGAATTTCTCTTACTCAACAACGATTGTAAATTGCTAACCAGTATGTAGGTTGAATGTACTTAATTTTCAAATGAATAAAGAAAGTAATAAAATCACGGAACTAAAGATTTTTTCAATAAGAATTAGTTAAATATCACTATTTGACAGCGTTACAGTTTATTCATTTGTCCAAAAAAGTAAAAATTGAGTACAAAAAAGTGATAATAAAGAGCGTCCAGAATTATTTATTTGAACAGACAATAAATAACCCATACTTTGTCATTTCCTCTTTGTTAAAATCCCTATCGATTAAGACAGCTATGACACCATGCTATGCACTGTAGTGTGTTTATCCATTATCATTAGATTTTAAGAAACAAGATTTGCATTATATATATTTATGGACAATTAGCAATAACGTACTAACTTTTTCGTTAAATTACAAATTCTCGTGTTACATTGTCCATAGACAACACATAACCAAAGAATTTAATTGGGGTACTTTATTATATTTTCACAATAAAAGCAATAATCATAGCATATCACCCATGTCATATCTTATATGTTAAAGTTTATATTCGCAATCAATTTCTTTTTTTTAAAAAACTGTGTTTGTTATCGTAATCACATATTAAATCTCTATAATTAAGATTTTACAATTCAGCTGTAAATCAATCTCTTAGTTGTTTAGACAAAATTCATCCGACTTCTAAAAACAATATCCAAAAGGAATATGAATCGACATATCTATATTAAATTTACATAACCAATACTTCATTATGGACTTTACACCAGCAGAGCATAAATTATTCTAGAATGTAACATAAAATGTACAAACAATAATATAATTTTAAAAATTGCAAAAGTACAACATGTTTACGTCATATGGATGAATACACACTATAAACAAATTCCAGACTCAATTTGACTCGAAATATTCAACACAACACTGATATATACTAATTCTAACATTTGTTGTCCTTTAAAATCATGTAAAGGTTCTATTCAATAGCATGTTAAGTGAACTTTTCCATCTTGTACCTTAAATATGTTGTGTGTCCAATAAGTTTCCGTTCTATCTTAAACATATCATGATATATGTTGAATAGAAATAATTTCCTTCCCTTCTATCTGTAAGTTATACGGTGATTAAAGCTATGTGTATTTCTCTGGTGATCAATGT
Source organism: Hydroides elegans (assembly GCA_001703475.1). Classification (NCBI taxonomy): domain Eukaryota; kingdom Metazoa; phylum Annelida; class Polychaeta; order Sabellida; family Serpulidae; genus Hydroides; species Hydroides elegans. The sequence continues at coordinate 39,094 of LQRL01138857.1, read as the reverse complement.
ATCAGCGAATTAATATTTAAGGCAAAAATGATATTTCCCGCAATTTCAATATACTTATAGAATGTGTTACGGTATTTTTGTATTCACCGCACTTTTATATCTATACCATTGCAAATAAAATCAAGCCTTGAGGTGTCCCTCCGCTAGTGATCAAAGTCTTCCCCTCGCGCCCAGAACCAGTTCTGCCGATCCACAAACTGACACTCGGCCATGTAGACGCGATGCAGGTCGGGGCCCATTTCGAGGCACTGACCAGAAGTGACGTGTTTTATGAATCCACCCTGTGAACAAAGTTATAAAAAATACGTATTATAAATGGAATTATATGATGAATTAAAAAATATGGAATATCATTGGCAGAAGATTGGTCCAATCTCGAGGTACTGGCCAGAAGTGACATGTTTGATGAATCCACCCTGTAACGAAAATAACTGAATTATCATGAAACCATCCACAATATTGTGTAACAAAATAAGTTTACGTTTTTTTTAAATATTGATATATTATTTGGAATAGCAACTCCAGGCACTGGTCCGATGTTGTATGTTTGATGAATTAAACGAAAACATAAATGATATTTGGTAGCATTTCAATTAATGAAGCTCTTGTTTAATTAAGTTACACGTATATGGTTGGGATACCATCTCGAGACGTGTTTGACGTAGCCACCCTGTACAAAAGGATATTTATGTTGTTAATTGTTTTCTTATGTTTACTTCTAAAAATAAAATTATAAGATGGAAAGAAATGGATTCAATATGATTTGCAGCAGTCTTGTCAGACCTCGAGGCACTCGCCCGGAGTTTGATAAACCTACACTGTGCACAAATAAATATTTGGTTGATATTATGATCGAAGCACACATATATAATAGTATTGACGAACATATACATGTATTATTAAAACAAAGTAAAAGAAAGCAAATATGATATAAATATTAAATATGATGGTTCATTATAAACATATTGGAAACTATCTCAAGGTATCGTCACCAAAAGATGTGTTTGACGAAACCAAACCGTAGGCAGAAAAAGGATATTAAATGAATATTTTAGTTAGATAATAATAAGATATAATATAATAAAAGGATATTATGCTCATAGAGCATATAATTCTGCTATCTTTTCTGTGAAATAAAATTGAAATGCTTATTCGTCTAAAGCAGGTTTGAATATAAACATTTTTTTTATTCTATGCTCATCATGTCATAGATTCTGTCATATCATGTTTGCGAGTATCCTAATCCATTAAACACAAGAGTAGGTAGCATTTGCCCTTTGACGCAATAATTACGTCATATTTACATAGACAATGCCCGCCTACTCAGCTCACACTCTATTGCCTATGCGTTTTGATTGACGTGTGTTAACTGGCATAAAACGCCAATGTGTATTGCGCGTGGCTCATTAGAGGCAGTCAATACGAGCAAAGCATAATAGGGTCAAGGGTCGTCTTAGCTCATTAGAATAATGTTATGCATTTAAGCTTTACAGGGATGTCGAGAGATTCGACGTCGCTTCAATTCTAACATTTTTATTTTCCTCGTTTATTATAAACCAAATCAACATTTCATAATTTTGATCAGTCGATAAATAACTTCATGTTATACGTTATATTATGGCATGTTTTTCATGTTTGTTCATAGCTGCTATGACAAAGTTATGCGTGTCACAAATTTCACAAACAAAAACGGACCAAAAATATAACCTGCTCCGTTTTCGTAAACGAAAAAGATAGCAGATAAAAAAGATAAAACATATTATTACTTATATAAATTCCCATCGCCCTGCCAGTCGATGCGTACTATGCGGATTGTGCTTTCCGGGGTCAGGCATCGAATATTTAATGTTTTAGATTATAATAATACTTCATATGTTTGAGGAAAAGATGGGAATTTATTGCCCGCGGGAAGTGGAATGCGCAGACCGAAGGCGTAGCCTGAGGTCTGCCCATTCCACTTCCCAAGGGCAATAAATTCCCATCTTTTCTCCAAACATATGAAGTGTTATTTTTATTACATGTTTTACCAATTTATTTGTTCAAAATATTATTCTTATTCATGTGAAATATATTTGAAATAAATGCTTATCCCTTTGCTTAAACCAAATAACGTATGTCCATTTTAATGATGTCCATAATGGGCAAACAAAAAGTTCCTCATTTATCTTTAATATAGAATTAACTTAACTTTTGAATGTCACTTTACGTTTCATATCATTACCTCTTGTATGTGTAATTAATATCTAAAATGTTTTCAACGAAAAAAGTCAAACAAACGTTTTATTTAAAAAAAACGCCTTCGCGTATTGATTTTTCGTATCATGAGGTTTCATCAATGAACAACACATGTGACGCAATATCGTAAACAGTGTGTAGTAAAAACACGTGCTTTCTGCGTGTGGTTTGTTATTGTTAATGTATGACGCAACAACTGGAAAAATACAGAAAATTTATTGCCCTCAAATTTCCACTATGTTTATTACCAACACAATCAGGCAGACATGTAATAAACACACTTATATTATCACACTATATGCCGATCAACCTTGAAATAAGGGTGGAAAATAAGGAAAAAAACTGTGAAAAAGAAACACCTACTAGTGTTACTATAATGTATTTCGTTATAGGGCTCAATTACAGAGTTTTCGTTTATCCTAAGTGCGAAAAGCAATGAATTTCGTGTGTGTTGAAAAATCTATAATATTGACAGATGAAATTAAAATCAAGTAAAGATGTAATTTCATTTATCGATTGTAATTTCGACTATTGGAATTGTCTTCACGTCACTATTCAACACTTTTCAAATGTTGTTTTTTCTTCATTACACGGGTTATAACGGACACGTTAGATTCTACCTAAATGAAGAACCGACAACAGTTTGTTGATAAATATATCTTTAACGATATCTCTTAATATAAAAGCAATCTTTTAAGGAGATAGACTTCTGTGTAATTTCTACGCATTTTAGCAAAACATTCGCCACACATCCTAATTGCGTGACCAGGTCATGCAGTGCAAAATTATGTGCTTATTATATCAGGAGTACCCAGTGATTTATTCGGTGAAATATCTATTCTTTTAAAATTTCTATCTTGCTGGCATTTTCACAGAACAGAATAAATAAAATATTGCATTTCACATAATTTGTATTTTCCTGGCATTTTATAAAAATAAAACCTAATATAAAACTTGATTCTGATAGCATAAATAATCTTCGGTTTCAAATAGAAATGACAATTAGGCATAGAAATATAACTGAGATGCACTTTTTCATAGAAGATTTATATAACAAAGCACAAAACATAGCTTTTCTATTCTATACCGAAAAGTCACGTTTCAGTATATGAATGTTTTAGTCTGCTGGCAGTTCTGTGCCAAGTTGCTGGCACAATATTTTCTTTGTTCCTGGCTGGCAAATTAAGAATAAAATCATACCATAACTAAAAATAATTATCAGGTTTAAAGAAGTTTAGAGTTCATTTCATGTCAAATAAAGTCAAATAAGACACTTTTCAAAAATTGGCCCGTTGGGTACTCCTGTTATATGCCCGTTTGCGTTTCTTAAATTATAGACTAGACTATGCTTTAAAAAAACTTAATTATATGCGGGTTTCAACTTCATTTAAAGAAAGTAGTTTGGCATATCATTACACATACATGTATAGCATACATATTCGATAAAAATAGATCATCTACGAAGTTTAGGTTCATTATTCACAGCACTGCATAAAAAGTGGCAAGTGGCACATAAATTAAGTGGCATAACAACTTGAAGGAAGTTTATTTCAATAAACCGTGTTTTTTATTGTAAACTGCAAGTAAAGCGATATGCTAGCCATGAATTTAAGATTCTTACCATTATTTGTTTACATTTTGATTTTTATCCAAGGATATATACCAAAACATGACAGCAATCTATATTCTGAGTAACATGACAGCAATCTATATTCTGAGTAAAATACCTCATCGATTAACAGTGATATCATTAGTTATATGTACGAGCCCTGGTGTCTTATGGTATTCACAAGGGGAAGAGCTATATGTTATCAGTTCAAATACAAATACGGAAATTGGAATATCAAAGAATGATGTCGCGGAAAAAAATAAATGGGATACACATGCCTCTAAACACCGAATTTCGAAGACGCATATTGATTCGAATGAAAACAGGATATTAACGGAACACAACAATCGAAACGATGCCTCTCCAAATAGAGAATTCGAATCGGAATCTCGGTCCAAATTATTAAAATCCATTTCATCAACAAGATTGGTGGAAAATCCAACAAAAAATCAACTAACAGCCGCAAATGGACCAGATGACCCAAGGCGATTTACAAAAGCAGTCATCAAAGAAACTTACAGCACAAAGGTATACGCATCTCTATGCCTCGAACACCGCAATAACGACACACAAATCGTTGTCTTCAACTCGAATACCAACGCTAAAAGGACTATAACCATAGGCACCAGCGCTATTCAATCGCATAAGAAATGGGAAATCGATTTTCGAACGGATCCTATACCGCGTGACTATGCTATACTGGACGCACATGCATATTTCGTGAAGCCCACGTGCTATGGGAATTTCTATCATTTTTGGCATGATTTGTATGATGGGATATATAAGGCTATGAAGTATGCAGGGGATGTA
>LQRL01138857.1:4554-21029 GCA_001703475.1 Hydroides elegans | reverse complement strand
AGCTTTTGAGTCATGATCAGTTTTTGGGTCACTAATAGGAAAAAATATGAAATATACTTATCTAACGTAACAAATGAAATCATGAACATGCTTAAGTGTTGTTTTTTTTTTTTGTGTTTGTAAAAAAGGTTTGTAAATGCTGTCTCTGTAACAAATAGTAAGTGACCCAAAAACTGGTTTGGGATGACTCAATAACTGATTAACACTTCTAGTTGATTTTGTGTTACCAGTCAAGCTGTTGTATGAATGCAATTAATAAGCATATGTGAAGTTTGAGTTACACTTTTCAGTTTGTAGTGAAAACGTATTGCATACTTTACTTGCAATGGATATTTGAGTATATGTCGATTGATTTTAGTGATTTCAATAATCTACAGAATGGACTACCGTGACGCATTTCAATTGTGATCAATTCTCAATAGGATAGGCACACGCAAAATGCAAAATCATTTTTTTCTTATTTCAAATATAAACTTTTGCAGCCATTCATTATTTTCTTGCGTGGCCATGTGCAATAATTCTATTATATAACACGACTACAGGCGCGGATCCAGAAAATATTGAACCTGGGGGCGCAACAGTATAAACAGTCTGAACCGGGAGGCGCAAATTTAGTTTTTGTCTTACATATAAGAGCGAACTTGAGGGCGTGCGCCGGGTGCGCCCCCTCTAAATCCGCGCCTGGACTACGTCCTACCTGTTCATACTGCCACGTATCGGTCACATCTGAACACGCCTTCAGCTCAAGCTCCTTGTTCGCTTTGATATACAGGCAGTTCAAGTCGATTCGAAGCTTCTGACTTTCCGCCTCCAGTATGAAAACCTGCCAAGTGAAACGAGTTTTTCCCAAATATACATAAAGAGTTCAGGTTATGATGCATGCATGCAATTTCTGATAAGTAGCATCATTTTCATTGTGCCTGCTTTAAAGATGGAGGTAAGAGTCTAGGCAATAATATGATATATTTTTGAAACCTTAAAATTAAAAAAATACACACATTTATAAATGGTTCATTTTCATATGACTTTTAACAAAGAATTTATTTGATTTAATGTGACCCGCATACATGTTTGGGGATGGAGTCGCTGGTTTTGGGGAAGGATTTGATTTGGCTGATATGAGACATACACATACCAAGTATTTATCGTACATGTCGCATCTCTTCGCTGCCAGTGGCACATGTCCTCCATTGTCGTGACTCTTGTGGTAGTTGGCGAACAGGCACACGTTCAGACCGTGCTCCTCTCGTGTTGTGGCACGAACCTGCAACATGTTGAGGAACAGAATATCATGATAATACTTCATATTTATAGGGTAATACACTGTCCACTCCTTACACTTTACATTATTCAAACATCCTTTCCGTTCTTAATCGAACCGTCGAGGGCCGCTTCGGCATTTTACCGCCCCGGCGTACGCGTTCTTATCATTTCTCTTTAAACTATTTATCAGGCATACGAATTATTTTGCTCCGAGCGGATTGGTTTAAACTAAATGATTCCGTGCAGAAATGTGTTAACATGAATAGTGTTATAAGAGAAAAACAATGCTTAACGTTTTTGTATTTACATACATGCTTAGGCCTACATATAATGATGAGCGAGTGATTTCGATTTTTGTTTTAAAATAGTATGACGTTTTTCTTACAAGGTAAACGGTTGACATCTATTCTGATTACTTCGAACGACCTATAGAACGTCCAATAACAGTTTCAACCTTTTCATCATTAGTCCTTACCATTCCAAATGCGCTGTAATTAAGGGGAAACCACCGCTCTGGCGCCACTCTCTGTAGATAAGATTCAAAACTGCCACATTGCAAACGATCTCGAAGTAGTTTCCTGTCAGTCAGGTCACCGACGTCTATCTGAATAAGTGAAACGATAAATAAATAAATGATAAATAAATAAATGATAAATAAAACACGTGATATGTTTTAACTTAGGAAGATGGGGGCTTTTGATATTTGAATAGTGAAACTAAAATGAAAGAAAATTATATTGTAATGAATGATTTCATAATGTACTTTCATAGTTGTAGAAAGTTTATTGGCATAAATGATAAAAGTGTAACGGGATCTGTTCTTGTTTAGACTAAATATCTGCTGTTTCGCATCAGTGTTAATGAGATGAGATCCATTGCTTTGTTAATTTCCTTATGTAAGAATACAAGTTATGAATTCTATGAATAAAAAATAAATGAAATCCGTTGCTGAAAGATCTTACGAAAATCATATGCCATTGAATCTGATATGTTACGATTATAAGATTATCATACACATGCATTAACAAGTTTATCCTTTATCGAGTTGATTATCATACATATTCATAATTCAAACGACTCACATCCTTGGGCTGGACGAAGCTGTAAAAGAGATGCTTGTAATCGTCCATCCACACTTCCGCAACGCGCATACGGTTGCGCATGATCGCTATGAGAGGTTAAACAATCATAAATAATACAATCTCGTCATAACAATAGGGAATCCCGTGGTAATTATAATTGATGAAGATCATCATCACGTGATAACCATAAGGAATCCCGTGCTATATGGTTGCAGATTGTATCCACGGCTTTTCTTTTTGTTATTTTAATTACATCAAAATGTCTATAAGTATAATCAAATATGAAAATCATTCATTACTTTCTATTTCTTTATCCATCTACTTGTTTTTATTTCAGAACCATTTCAAAGGATTTCAATCAGTTTCTCTCTTCTAGATGGCTTATCTTATTTCGAGGCAAATCTAGTTATAGATATAACAAAACACATATTACCGTCTTGTGAATCCGACGATTCAGTATAAGGAGTGCGCATGCGAAACACATGACCCACGTGACTACACGGCATCTGCACTAATTGGCCCCCGCACATCCAGATCTGGCGGCGACGGGAAAATAACGAAATTCTTGGCTTAATATAGGTTTTAATAAACTTCAAAATGAATTGACACCCGCACATCCAGATTACGATGCAATGGGAAAATGAGGTATTCTAATTATATTAAGTTGTAAAAATACTATATATTTGAATCTACTTTAAAATTTACTTTAAATTGACCTCATCATAACAAATCGTGGTTTTCATATGTATTTCAAATAACACCATTGGATATCACATCATGATAAATAATTTACAGTATTTGATGATCTTTATAGCTTGGAGCTTGGTGAATAAATCAGAATAACATATGTAGTTAGTTGATCATACACAAACATGAATAATAACTATTCAAGACCGGCCTAATCAAAAACTAAAACTGAGAGCTGAAACGATACTGTTCTTGTGCTAGAGTCATTAAATATTTGTATTTACCTTAAATGACAGTTCCAGATTTTCTGCACCATAAAGCCTAAGCTCCGGATCATAGTAACCAAGTCTCCTGAAGAAATCTTGATGAATGGTGAACAACCCTCCTGCCATCGTGGCTGACCTGCGTATATAATTAAGACTAAATTAAAACGTTCCTTTATCAACATGAATATTCGAATTGTGCTATCAGGCTCGTGTAGCAATTCAAAGAAAAACAGTATTTCTGATCGCTGGGTGTGCTTTATTCCTAAAGCCAGTGATCGCTTCGATTTTTATAACGGGCCACTTAAGCCTGCCTATGTGGTTTTGATATATGTTTCAACATGGTCATGTTGATCTCCAATTATGCAATTTTAATCGCCAAATGGTTATAGCTTTGTCGTCAAATGCTACCTCTCCCCCGGCCACCATTTGTTAATCGCGAACACAGTACAGTACGAAAACTGTCAATTTACGTAAAAAAAAACATTAATTAAAGTTATTCCTACCGTGTAGCACTGAGCGGCGTCGCCTTCCGCCTATACTCGGCATTCGACGTATACAGCCAATCAAAATTGAGCATCCACGTAAACGTGCCTACAGCAGCAGTGGCACCAGAGTAGACGTTGTGCTGAAATGTCTCGTAGTGGATTTGGTCGATGACGGGCATTGCGACGGTGGTTGCGTTGCGGGCCACTTGGTCTAGTAGAGGCTCGATCCAACCTGCAAAAAATATTTAATTATATTTGACATAAAAAAATAGGCATAGTTTAAGGGAAATTATGGGAGAGCGAGGGTATAGCTATACGTTGTTGCGTTGCGGACTACTTGGTCTAGTAGGGGTTCGATCCAACATGCAATTTAAAAGGGCCGATATCCAACAATCATAAAGTTACATGTAGGGGTTCGATCAAACCTACCAAAACAGTAAGAGATTGAAGAATATCTGGACTAGACTATTATGGTAATGGACAAGCTCAATCGAAGAAGGGGGCAGCGACCGTTGTGAGCAACCTGATCTAGCAACGGCTCGATCCAATCTCGAAAAGTATATCAGAACGTTTATCATGGTGCTGATGGAAATATCATAGATGGTGAAATTGATATTATAACGTTATTCAAGTATTTAACCAGAATCTATAATCAAGTGACACTATATATGACTTAACACATTGTTGCGCGGAGCCCTTCAACTTATTATTCAATCGCAATATTGTTATAACTTTCACAAAATAAAAAAATGCCACATATTAAGCACTCACACCCATACGATATTCAGTAACAATATGATGCATTTGCACCCAAAATAGTAAAAATGTACCTTGCACACATTCGCAATGCGCATCGAGGAACGTGATCGTCTGCGCAGTCGCAAACTGGATTCCGTATAGACGCGCCTGGATCAGACCGTGTCTGCTTGCCGTGCGCCGCAAGAGCACTTTGGCGCTTAGGTGATGCGCTATGTACCATTCGAGTGGAGCCTGAACCTCGTCTAGAAAATTTGAATTTTCAAGGTTTTAATATATATGGACTCCAGGATATCGCCTTAGGTCGCGTTCACGCAAACGAAAAAAAATCGGAATAAAAAACACGAAGCCCAATATTTTCGAAAGCCACATTTGTGTAAAAAACATAGCAATTTATCCCCTCTGTTCACGCACAAAAATTGGATAGTTTTTGCGTGAACGCGCCTTTAGGCTACAATTACATACAAATTGCGATTTTAAAATCGCAAGTTGCTATTTCGACTGTTTTCTTTCAGGGACTTCCAAGAAATAATTATAACGCTCCTTGCAATTTCCCACAAAGAAAATAGTGAAAATAGCATCAAGCTTATTTAATGTAATCAGGGCGTAACGGTATATACTTGATGATTTTAACTTAGAATATGAAAACTTTGATATTCAACTCGGCTGTGTACACATGGGACATTGCTCAAACGCATAAAGTGAACTAATGGGTTCTATTTTATATGTCAGTGTAAGGGAGCGGTTACAGTTAAGTAGTGATAATTATCGCCACTTGCGATTTTCACGACTTGCGATTTTCACGACTTGCGATTTGCGTTTTTTCTTTGTTTCTGAAATCGCAACTGGCGATAATCCTAATGTAACCGCACCCTAATGTGGACAAATTTGTCGTTGCGCACTGCTCATGCCTCCGAGTGTTTTTGTGATTAATCATGGGTTTCATATTGGTTTATAAAATTGTTCAATTTGAGTTTTTAAAAAAACTTTGGGTATGAACATTTTATAGTCAATTGGAGCATCCTCATGTTTGCAGAGAACACCATGTCTGATACCTTTTAAGAAATGATTTATTGATTATTTACAAGGTCTAATGTGTTTTAATGTGCATACGAGTTTACACAATTTCAGTATCTTAAGCGCTAAACCTCATTTTTTTATGGATTTATCCGCTATTATCGAGGTTCAATGGGCTGGTTATTTGGCTTTTATTGGAATAACAGATATTAATGGGAAAAATCACATGTATTTGACACATTAACTGAAATGCATCACTCTTAGCTTCTTTTAAAATAATTGATTAGTTTTCATAGTTTCATGTTTATGGACTGTCGATGCGATTCTGTAGCTCTATGGTATTCACCCGGTGTCCCCCTTTTGAATGCACATGATTCCTTGGACGCGTCTCAAAATGAACAATTTGGGAGCGAATGGTATGAATATATGTCATTTGAAACAATTTCTTTTATTTCCTATAATCGTCGAATATTGTTTGAGGGCCTGGTTGGTGTGGATGATAGAGAAAATGGTAGGATAGATGCCGAACATTTTTGTGTTGCGTTTTTACAAAAAAAAAAAAAAAAAACATCTTTTTTCCGTTGTGACATTCGTATAGCATAGACGGTCAATCGCATTTCGCCTTGACGTTGCAGTAAGCGTTTACATAGGATCATTATCATATGTGATTGGACTTACTTCCGTATATAACCATAATTGCAATGTTTTTTTTTTCATCTCGCCTCGTAATTGAAAAAAAAAACACGAATACCCGAGTAAATACAAATTTAATCCCAAAGTTTGCCATTATTGTTTTCGCTAGATTTTTCAAAAAAAACTTTTTGTTTATGTTAACTTTGTTGCAAAATATTTTTTTTAGGAACTGCATATAATCTAATGAATACTGAAGCCAAAAGACGAACACGGGATTAAATTTGTTTACTCAAGTATCATACTGATGTAATAAATTATTCATTTCTGTAAATGTTTGATAAGGAATTCATTACAGTCTTCAATGAAATCGCACTATTATTTTGATGAAATAACATTCAAAAGAACCCACCTCTTCATATTTCATATTTTGTCTTCAGATCCATTAGATTATTTCAGCTCCTTATATTTTCAGAATAATGTATCATCATTTTTCCATTATGATGAACTCCAACGCATATACATTTGAGATTAACCTCCGTTGTTAACCATACAAGAAAGCGCTCCATTATTTTCTTAATTATGCTTGAGAAAAATGCCCTGAGCCTAGATAGACTCTACTTATTGCTAAACCTTACCATTATTTCTTATACATGATTCAATCGTTAAGGATTGCTGAAGCGCACCCCACGACCACATTTTAAGTGTTGAAATCACCTTAAAACAACATAACAGCTATGAACGACATAAAAAAAGGTTTTTGAACATCAACTTTTTTCCAAAAAGGTGTTCACTTTTTCCAAACCAGCAAGGCTGTTTCTCCTTTTCTAGCCAGCCTGGAACTGAAAAGGAGAAACACCTTTTGGGAAAATTGAAATGCTGAATATAACCAAACTACCTAGCATATCTTTCAAATAACTATTTATTAGACAATTGCAAGCATGTTTCATTAATTTCAAAATAATTATTCGCACAATTTACAGCGAAAATTAAGAAATTATAAAAAAGGTGTTCCTCAAACTGTACAAATCTCCAAGCTAGAAACAATTTTCAAAAAATTTCCAAGCCAGCTGGAATTTGGTAGGGAACAGCTTTTTTGGGGAACAGCTCGTGAGGTGCTCTTCAGGATTCGGTACACTTTTGTGTAATAAACAAGGGTAGCGTTTTCAGTGAAATATACATTTATTATAAAAATATTACTTTTCATGGTATTGATAATCATCATATTTTCATATATTCTGGATATTTATACCGGTTCGCAATATTCAAGTTCAAGGATGAAGAAATCAAAATCAAATATCAGTATGAAAAATGTACGAGACATTGGCAGGTTCAGGGTTAGAAACTTGTTAAATACCGTAATCTAAGAATATCAGTATGCCTTTGTTCATATAATCAATACAACGTTAAACATTTAAATAAAGACACTTAAACATTTATATGAACGAATCATAGCAGCGAAAAATTAACGGTTTTGGACCCATATTCTCCGCTCTAATCTTAACCTTAAACTTACTCTATCCGTCGCCCTTTTATATTGGTTTTAAGGGTAAGGGCAAGCTTAAGTGGAGCGGAGAATATGGGTCTTGGTGTTTAGGAGGTTAGGTTTGGGGGCTAGAAAAGTACCGTAATCTGAGAAGTCATCCACCAATATAATCTCTTTGAGTAGGTGTGGCGGAGTCGTGTTAATTACGCTGTACACAGTTCGCAAAAGCGTCGACAGAGCCTCGTTGTAGAATATGATGATCACAGAGGTATCCGGTAGCTCGGGAAGGAAGGTTATGTCAGCGCATCTGTTGAAGATTTATAGCAAAATGTCGCAAAAAGGTATGTTAATACAAGCTAGAACTCTAAACCAGTAAATGCACCACCCTAAAACGCGACCAGTTTTTGAACCACTTTTTGTTTGTCATAGAAACAGCACGACAAGTAGAGTTATTTACACCAAACCATATATTATGACAAGGTTTTATCAAGCATAACCATATTTTATGTTTTGGTGTAAATAAATTTAGTTATGGTGCTATTTATATGACAAATAAAAAGTGGTTCAAAAACTAATGTGGTGGTGCATTTACTGGTTAACAGGTCTACATTGAGATAATGAAGAATGGTCGTGTTTTATCTCTCCACTTAAAATGACATGGCAAATAAGATAGTTTATGCCTCATTCATATATCATCTATCAAGTGATTTGTATACAGTATATTGAGTTTCTGTATAAACGTGCATGGTTTGACAATTTCGATACTGAATAAACCAGGAGGAAACAAGGTTAATTATAAAGTAATAACAAAACAATAAAGAAGTAATACTTTCCTAAATGTATATATTAAGATTTGATTTCTTCGAAAAAACTAGCCAACCGCCTATTTCATTATTTAGTTCATAAAAATATCAATATCATATTCTCACTGTGTCTCTGGATCAGGCGGCGTCTCTCTTTGCAACGAGATTCGGTCACTGGCGAACAAATTGAATCCATGCAGCTCCCAGCCTTTGTAGTATTCTTTGGCGTCCTTTAAGGATAAATTCTCGACGTCTACTTGCATGGCTGACCCCCGTGCGCCTAGATGATTTCACAAAGGAAAAACAAACGGTTATATTTTGGAAATTTGACGATTCTTTGGTTTTTTTAAAGGACAACTGCAGTAGAGTCAAGGGGTGGTTAGCAAGCGTTTAGTGAAACTATAAGTATAAGTGATATTATTATGAAACAAAATAGCAAGCTTGCAATGTTCGGTATTTTTGCAACTACATTTATAAAGTGATTGCGCATCCAAACAAGTTAGGCGCAACATGCATGTATTTTACGACCCGCTTATATATAACATACGCCAATATAATAAATCAACCATTTTGAGATATTGCATTTAGTGATTTCTTTCGGTTTTGACCATAAACATAATCAAAGTCAAATCTTATTCTATCTAGATAATATTTCGACCACTTACCTGGTGCATTAGGATCCGAGGGCCTGTCAATCACGAGCCTATCAAATATGGCCCTGATTTCCTCTTCCGTATACTCCTTCCTTTGTTTGTGCTGCTCATTCCGCGCATGTGCAGAACCTCGACTTCCGGTTTTAGTCACGTGACTTCCGGCTTGACCTTTACTTCCGGTTTCATGTTTATTTCCGGTATCCCGTGCAGCCGCCTCACTAAATGCCCTACCACGCTCAAAAAGTGTATTATTATGAGATCCATTATCCTGTAGATGATCTTTGTTGCTTGCTGAATTGGATGATCCTCGTTTGTTGTGATTGTTTTTATTTTCGGAATCCATGTCGTTTTGTTTCATGATGATGTGCAGGACGGTGAAGAACAGAATGGAGAAGATGCAGCTGGTTTTGAGGAGACGTGGAGGACGGAAGCAGCGACGCAGGCCCATTGTTGAGGATTTAATTAATGAATTCGGGGTGGATGATAAGAAGGAAAAAGGGAATCTATAGGATGAAATGAATTGGTTGTGGAGCGAGGGGTAGTTTTTGAAGAGTGGATTGCAAGTGCTGACGAGCGGGTAAATGGAAAATTGATTTTGGCGCGAGGAAATAGTGTTGCCAGTTGTTTTCAAGCTAGGTCGATGATCGGATGTATCGTCGCTCTTTTGTGGTGTCAATAGACTATTTATTTTGTGAGAAATGATCTGAATCTCTTCACGAACAATTTGATGGCGTTAAGTTACGTTGAAAATTAAATTTTCGTCTGGTGCGAATTGTTCATTTCACCCTGTGCAGTTTAATGGACACTATTTAGTCACAATGTACTTATCTTATTCTTGATATTCCCTTCCGCGAATCAGGAATTAAATTAGTTGTATTTTCGTTAAAAACTTATATAAATGTATAAATCCCTTTTGTATTGTGGAATCGATGTTCTTTTCTTTAATACACTTCGCTGGTTCAAACTGTTATTAGACGCTTTAAGATAGTTTTATCGCAAATAGAAATGTTATGTGCAAGTGACGAATTCAAATAATATTTTATCCGAAATTGAATAAAACAGATGCTATTTTTTTCTAAACATTTTATTCACCAATTTGGAGACTTTGTCACATATTGTTATCCGTTAATTATATGTGATAAAGCAATTTAAGAAAGAAACAATTCCTTAAATATTATCCTATGATGCATTTATTTAAGCATTTAAGCTTTAAGCATTTAAGCTTATTTATTTAAACAATTTAATAGCACCATATCTAAAACTGAAACACGCATAAAATGCAATAATATTTTATGACACGTATCAGAAATCTTAACAAAATAAGGGAAATTTGACATATTATCAATTGCACTTCAATCAAATGCATATAGGAAATCGTTACCTAATATAAATAGGAGAATTTCTTTTTATTGAGCATTTATTGAAATGGGAAGATGGAAAGGTATATTCAAACATGTTGAGAGTATTTGCAAGTACTTTTTTTTTCAAAACCTACTTTAGGGTAATGTTTAAGGAAGGGGCGGGAGTTCAAAATAATCAAAATTAACCGATTCCATCTTATCGATGGCCTCAATTATTAAGACGCAAGTTTAAGAAAAATGTTATGTTTAATTTTACATTTCAGTACCAGAACACTTGTACAACACAATTTAGGGTTTTAGTTAAATTACTTGTTATTTAAGTGCTGATTGGTAATGTTCTTAAAGATTAAACATTCTGATTATTACTCAATGATTATATATGGAATAATAACCGAAGGGTCCTAATCAAAATGGTTATTGGCCCGAGGGATAGGGAAAAGTAATGCCCAAGCCCGAATCCTTTTATTGCATGGATTTCAGCATTTTCGAACAATTTTTCGAGTTTGTAGCGTGAACTATATTTGCGTAACGTTTGCGTAACTTAACGTAGCGTTGCGTAAAACGGCTATTTTCGAAACAATCTCCCTACCTTTTAGGATAGTGTTTTCAAAACTGGTCTGTCGGTTAATGAAGATATAAGAATACGTCCGAATAGCGTTGCGTAAACGGCTATTTTCGAAACAATCTCCCTACCTTTTAGGATAGTGTTTTCAAAACTGGTCTGTCGGTTAATGAAGATATAAGAATACGTCCGAAGTCACTTGATGTTATTCAAAAGAGTCTCTGGACATATTCTTTCAGTTTGGTCGTTATTTTGTTATAGACACTTTCAATTTCTTCGCCCCTTCGAATGCATTATATTCACAATTTTCCATGTCATTAATCACTCCATATATATGCTTTAAACTTGGCATTTCGTCGATTCTATCCATTAATGCTTCATCAATATTAACTTAATTTTTCACATCATCATTTTGATACTTATATTTCATCACAAATCCTTAAGTTTTATTCCTTTTATGTTAAATATCAAGCATATTTCAGTCCCTTTTCAAATGATGTTCTAATTCCAGGCTAGGAACATGCTTATACTTTTACTAGCGTTCGGTTTATTAACTTTAAACGTTAAAATACATATATATAAACTTATTTATTCTATTTTCATAAACATGTGTGTTATCCTGTCACATTCTTTTCAGTAACTGCAGTAAACAAAATCTGGGATGAGTATTATAAAGGGATAAGAATCAAGACGGAAAGTCATCATTTTCTCTGAAAAGTCACGAAGTGCGCATTTTTCCGCGCATGTCCGGGTGTAAGAACACCAAGGACATGTTCAAAAAGTGATACGAAAATCAAAGTGAATATTACACAGAAATATAATATAAACCATTCTTTTGCATCATAAATGAAATAAAAAAGCAATATGAATTAGTGAAACCGTTTTATTATACTTCAATTCAACAATAACATACCATGTCACCGGGTACTTTTTTGTTGCTCACGGTGCTGAGGCAATGCGGAAGTAAACAAAAAACAGCTGATATTTCTCAAACGCGGAAGTGTAATTTCAAGAAAAATCAAAATTTTCTCAAAAAGTAACAATTTATGAATTGAGCCATCTTGGGATTCGATTATTTAATTTATAACAAATATCAAAATTTGTCATTTATAAGATGACACATTATAATTAAACTGTGTACTCTGGTAGCAATATATCCAGCGAAATGCATTGTCCTTGACCTTCATTCAGAATTTCCCCTGCAGATATTTAAATTTCGACTGGGCAATGGCCCTTGATTCTTATCCCTTTATAATATTGATCCCAGACAAAATTAACAAATTTCATTACGTAGAATTTGAATTTTGACGTCACAATCACAATACTAGGTCAAGTTCACCGAGTATTCTTTGTTTTGACCTACTTAGAATGGGAACCAGATTTGGACCTGGCGGCCATTACCTTGTACACCCAGGCATTTTCCTTATGAAAAAGACAAAATCTAATGCCCATTTTCTCTTTAAATAAAGATGGTTCAGCGAGGCCTTATCAACCACAATGTGCATTGGGATAAAGTGTTTGATAAATAATGCTTTATTGTTGATGACATTCCTGTGCAATAACTGGAAATAGGTGTGAATTTTAAATGCAAAATAACATGAGGTGTACAAGGTAATGGCGGCCTGCTGGTTCCCATTTTAGTGAAGTCAAAACAAAGAATTGAGTGGCCGAGCGTGTGTGTTCTACAACCAAGACAGTTGTCATAACGTACTCGTGAATATGCTAATAGAGTAGAGAATGTGCCCATATGCAACAGGCGCCAAAGCGGCATCTGGGCGGTCGGGGTTCAATTCCTGACCGGGGCAATTTTATTTTATTGAAACGAAATAGCCATCGATATTTTTACAACATGTCTTTTACGGCGTCTTATCAACAACACAGTCCGGACGTGTAAATAAACCATGTGATTCAAAATATGTCGTTAGTACTTCACTTTTTTTCATTTTTGCGGACGTCAAGACACAAAACTACATGATCATGATGTTTTGTAGATGTTTTATACTAAACGGTTATTTTTTATGAAAAAAAATATTTAAAGCACACAAAGTATGCATATATTGAATATGATGGGACAATTACCGATGTTTAAGAGGATAGAAATTCTAGACGATTTAACGCATGCTTAATATTCAAGCTTTTCGTATAAAGTGACCAAAAAGTGAAAATAATTCATAGAACGTTCTGATCATGCAATTTTACGTTCCGACATTTAGCGTCGAAAACAAAACAGAGACGTTTTGTTGAAAAACATAACGAATTACAACGGAATTTGATGAAATGAATATTAACGTATGACCATTTACATCCCTAAAAGACTACATTACGGTCGTTGTAACCAACCATTGTCGAGATGGTTATGTTAAAATTAAATCATTTGAAAAACGGTTAGATTTTTAAAGAAATCAATAGCTATTCAAGGAAATAGTAGATAAAGTAGAAATTAATATCCTATAGATCTTTGCAATCGTTAACTCATAACCATTTTCAAATATAATCTTAAGTAAATGATTTAGTAATGTAATTATAACATTAAATGATATGTTAATGGAAAATATAAATAAAAGCTAAAACATTGTCTTGAGTCGAAACGTTTCCGGTCCAAAAGTTTTAAAAAATGGCAATGTCACTTTATGGTCGGAAACGTTTTGACCGGAAAAAGGTTGAGCGGGCACCGGTTCTATATCGGATGGGCAAGAACTAAAACAGCTCATAGATAATTCATGTTCTATGCATATGTGTGTTGAAACAGACAACGGGTATTTATAACAGAAAAAAACTCAAACGGAAGTTTCAAATATTCATGCTGATTGTTCCATATTCGGAGAAAACGTCATCGATACCATTGAAATACATGTTTTCGTGTAATTAAATATTCATTGACAATCACTGATGATGTGATTGTCCGGATAGTTGTTTGCATTAGTCTATATATAGTTGTTTTAATAAAAGAATATATGTTCATCAACAGTAACACATTAAAAATGTATTCGAGATACAATACGTTATCCTTTGCGCGTTATGGTTCTATCAACCGCTCTTTGCGTCTACATATGTGGTATTGAATCGGCTGGAATTACTTTATTTTATACCAATTCCAATTCCGCAGACGCAGACGCCAAGAGCTGCTGACAGCACCATTAGTCAACACATGTTGTAACGCACAAACTCATGCTTGAGGAAACCAAATGATCATTTCTAACCATAGATATTTTGATAGATAGCTTATAAACGCTTGGAGACAATATAAGCATTATGTTTACCGTTTGAAAGTCGAGTTATGGTTGTACTTTATTTTGCATAACTAACACTGTGTTACAAATTGGTACCTCAAAATTATACATGAAAGGCAAAGTGTGTTTTTATATGATTTTGGCCTGCTGAACACGAATCCGAAGTCCATTTTGTTCCATCACGTCACAATGTTTTGTAATTTTCATTTTCAATTCTGCATATTTTTCCATATTTTTCTCAAAATAAACTGCAATTTGGTAAATATTTCAAATGCATTGATTCTAAACGATTTGAAATGAACTCTATATAAATGTTTGACCACTATATTGACCATAAATAGATATTCTATCCAAAAATACAAACTAAGATATTCTGATAACTTATCGAACCGAGGGGTACCCTAGGCAGGATCATCAAAAATAAATAGGAAAATTCAAGTATTATCAGCTAGGATAGAACACGACACGTTTATAATGGCATTACGATATTGCGAGCATACAAGCAACGATTCAACAGTTTTTGTTTTATAATTAAAACATTTTCGTTTCAAAATTATTTTTTGCTTAATTAAATCTTAACAGCTTTTTTAGATGAATAAAGTGGCACGATTAACAAATTAAATCATTTCTGAGAGTAATTCATTGGTTGCCGTCTATATTACATAAATGGTCTCGTTTTGATATCCCCGGTATCATCAGAAAGAGACTCATTAACATAAAAGGAGGGAGTGTTGCTTTGCAAATTTGAAGTCATCAAACTCTTTTGGTGTTAATCGTTGCAATATTTTATACTAAGACAATTATCAGAATGAGCTAATGGATATGTCAAAAGCAAACACAACATAAAACTGTTTTAGATGATACAAATTGGATGATTAAACGACAAATTCATTTTGTTACAAAATGAAATCAGATTTCACGCTGGTTTTTAATTTTTCGTTTATTCTACGTTTCACCCTTATTCAAGGAAACCAACTTTACTTTACCATACGCGATCGACGTTATACAGGGCAAGTACCTTTCAAAGGCGTTCCCGTTACCTCTATAACTGGTTGCCAGGTTCGTTGTCAAACTACGTCGAACTGTTCAGCAACCATTTATGGCCCGATGAACTCAACTGAAATTGGTGAACATATTTGTGAGCTATTTGAATCCCAAACCAGCGATAATGAAGTATTGGATAACGCCCAGGGATGGTTTTATATTGGTAAGTGTGGTATGATTATTTTGTACGTGTCCATATTCAATATCCGTGTTTGAAAACAAAGAATCAGCTTTTTTTCATAAAGGATATCCATCACAGAAATTTCCTTAAAAAAGAATTTGTAGTCAAAAGATCTTTGCAAGTCCATGGGGAAGTGCTGGGCATCTCTTGTATTTAATATAAACATTTATCAAAATATACTTTTCTTCCTGGTTTTTTGTCGTAATGGTTGTTCTAAACGCAACTATAAATTGAAACTCTTTATATTTTCCTGTATTCCATCGCTGATTATTTTCGACACAGCATGCAATGAATGCAATGACAATGTATATTAAATATCTAGTATATCACAATGTTAAAAGACAAGCGAAGGGCTTAGATCATGAACATGTTTAGTGTGAAATAATCGTTTTGAGAAAACGGCATTGAAGATTCCATATTTTTGTAGCAAATGAAGGGCTTAATAGAAATTCCAGAGAACTTGTCTTCTGATCAGACATGTTTATTCCCTATGTCGTTGACAAGATAAACATGTTTATTGCATTAAGTGGGCTTCCAAGATGGGAATGATCCATTATTTTAAAAAATATTCTAAATAATTGGTCTGATTAATATATATATATATATAATTTTGAAATCCTAATCATAACGTATCTTTAAAATTTGAAACAATTTGATAAACAAATAACCCCATCAACACAAATTTCGTTTTGAAACTTCAAAGTTAATTTTCTCAAAACTCAATATTTGCACTTAACAGGTTTGTGCACTAGCTATAAGCCCTTCAAATGTGCAGAGTTATTGCAAAATAAACATTTATGCAATATGCAGTTAATATATTTTCGTTATAAAGAAAAAAATATGTATTTTACATGTTTTCGCGAAAGACATATTTGTGCACGAAACATATTAACTTTGTATTGGTATTGTTTATGAGAAATAACAAGTGAATTGCAATAGATTAGTTTGTGTACATTGAATCCTGTATTC
>LQRL01138841.1:15059-25559 GCA_001703475.1 Hydroides elegans | reverse complement strand
TTCGCAGACTACTTTATTTCATTGGATGTCGAAAATGTCAATTTCTGTATTTGATTGTAAGTAAACACGACATATATGTTTACGCAAAACAACTATAGAGGAGGCTTGATAAGATAAAGGTACGAACGCATACAGTAAATTTGTATCCCTCGGGATAAACTGATGAAATGTGTTGGCTTTTTGTGATTACTAAGTTCGATATTAGTCATCTATTCCGAGGTATTTTTGTTCCATAATTTTTTGGGACCATTTGGCGAAAACAAAACGTCACACAAAACATTGTCCAAATACTCGATGCGATTTGAAATGAGACCTTAGGGTGTGTTTCCACGGCGGAAAAGACAGGGTGTTTTTTTCACTGTTTTCTTTATAGGACTTTGAGAATAATTTCAAAGTCCTATAAAGAAACAAGTGAAAAAAACACACTGTCTTTTCCGCCGTGGAAACACACCCTAGATTCCTTCCACAAAGTCAAATGAATTCGAAATAATAACTTTTCGTATGAATGCATTCTATTTAAATATATATTTTTAAATTGCGGTCGCACCTTCGGCTCTCGCATTATAATGCCAATTTTAAGTTGAATATACGCTTGCATTATAATACCCACAATTGATATAGGATTATAAAAATATATAAGAAAAGAGTGCATAATTATCACCTAGTAGTTGAAAGGAGTTTTAGAAAGCAACGCAACAGATTTGTTAAGCGCACTTTGACAATACAAACTTCTTTTGATAATACTTGTTTTACTTATACCGTCTTTTCTTCCTGTAGATAGCCTAATTTTTCTATCACAGGAGGTTATTGTAGCTAATGTCAATGTATTTATCAGTAAGATCCATCATAAGCTTCTGTCATCAACCGAAATGTGACTGGATGTTGTTCTTTACATGACATCGTGTTACAGGGCGCTGACAACGATTTGCACTAATCATGTCTATCTGATTGATCGATTCTGAATATAATTGTATTTGGAATTGTGTATTGAAACGTATTAATATTCATTCAAATTTACTGTTATTTTTAAATGATTATACTTTTTGTTTGTTTTAGTGCCAGCGAGGATGCACGGTTTGGAGGAGGGCGATTGTAACAAAGTGTTTGGATGCCTGCGTAAGTAGAATAAACTAGAACGCTTCTAGAATTTCTTTCCTTGAAATTGTCTTCATTTTGATATGACGCCGTCAGACGGATATCCGTGCGATCGCCATCTCAAATACTAACGAACAAAGAGCCGTTCGTGTCTAAATCGATGTCAGGTACGATATCTCTGTAGACAGGCGCGGATTTAGAGGGGGGCGCACCCGGCGCACGCCCCCCTGTTCGCTCTTATATGTAAGACAACAAAATAAATTTGCGCCCCCCGGTTCAGCCTGATAATTTATACAGTTGCGCCCCCAGGTTCAATATTTTCTGGATCCGCGCCTGGTAGACTCTAGTTACTGGGCTCTATGCAAAACAGGGCCCTATATATATTTCAATTTAATTGTCCTTTACCGTTTTCGGAAAGTTTCGATAAGCATATGCACATGTATATGGATGAGAAAATGACAGCTTATGTATCAAAGCAAATATTTTAAGCGTTAAAGCTACATGTATTTCTGTCTCGGGATCCTCCTGTTTGATAATGCCCTTCTAAATGCCCAGCGCGATAGGCATAGGGCGCCGATAATACTACTATCTCGTTAAACGCGCACCTCTAAAAATAAAACTTCCATTCTCCGCTGCCAGTTTATTGTATTCATAAAGATGTTTACATTCTTGTACTCGATGGCATCTTGGATCGATCCTCTTGAACTGATTTAGTCCAAGGAATGTATCTTTTTCTTCTAACCAGAGAGCTTTCCATTTTTATCAGCTAGGGAACCATTATTTGTAGACAAATTGCTGAAAATAAAAACACCGAGAATCGATCGATGTAAGATCGTTCGTTGAAAGGCAACGTAATTCCAATACCCGAGTTTCTTAGATTGCAGAAAGTTAAGAAGATATTTGGATTCCATGTCAATCAGAGGTTGTATAATTGTAGTGAATTTGATGGAAAGATAGTGAAGTTTGTTTTGACTTTAATTTTCGTTTTAATGTAACATATTTGCTCACTTTATTTAACATAGAGTGAACAGGGTATGAGCATTCAAAAGTTCAGAGTCAATTAATCTGTGTAGACTCTATAGTCTTCTAAAAGAATATTCATGTAGACTCCCTGAATTTGAAGACTAAGATTTTGCAATTGTTACAAACAAACCCGAAATGCTAAAATTTATACATGAAGTTCCGAGCATAACCTTTGGTCAATGCATGCCATAAAAAATTGGGTTACTATATTTATTTCCCTCATCCGTCTGTGTATTTTTGGTGCAGTGCGGATGCAAGCTGAATAAATACCCGGTCCTCGTTCCGTCCAACTTCTGTGTAAAACTAACATTCGAAACACGTTTAATTAATGTTTTTAGAATTTGATTGGCTTCAAGGGCTAAAAATGCTTGTAATTAACGGGTGTATATCGGCGTCCTCGTTATTTGTATTATTTAGTCAGTTTCACTGCGATCGAATTCTAAAAGTAACCTTTTAAAAGTCTTGCACAATAATTCCAAGGCGCAATATTTGTATGGTATCTGTAACTAAGAGTTCTATCAAGTTGAAAAAAAATGATTTTGATTATTATATGTTATTAATTCTATATATAATCAATTTCGATATTTAAAAAAGTGCTTATTTCCTCCTTTTTAGACGGAATCAGATCCAAATGCCTCAGGAACAGGGGTAAGTGCATCAATCATCTTTTATTTTGTCAGCATTTTGTTTTGGTCCGCATATGCATTTTTAAAAACAAAAAAGCTTGTGTTAGATTGTACTTTGAATAGAACCAGTTAATAAAAATCATTTTCGTAATGTATATTTAAAAGATTAAAATATATATATATATATTTTTCAGAATCAAACGTGTGTTAAGGGTTGCACCATTGCTGTCGATATTTATGCTCAGGACATTAAAGGTAATTGCTTTATTTACACATTTCACTTTGATGAGTTTAGAGTAGATGCTGGATCTTGCTGAAAATATCGATATTGGTCACCCATTCCGCTTTAAATCTTACTAAATAGATTTATGCAAAAATTAAGAGATTTGTGATCAATGCTTGGTGCAGTCACAGTTAGTCACTTCAAATAGACACATTTTCTGAGGATCTACTCAAAGTTACCCTTTCTTTTGATACAATTAAGGTACTAAATTGGCACATTTATAAAATCGTCTCTTTTTCAAGCTGTTTCTTCTGAAACTTGAGAGATGAAGCACTTCCCTGGATATGCTGATGTGATATACATTAAGTGGTCATTTACAATTGATGTTAAATCATGCTAAATCAAACTGTTTCTTCATTCAATCACAATGCTCCACTTACGCCCTTAAAATCCAATTCGGGCACCAAACTATCAGGTTTTTTTTTTCAATTCGAATTGTGTTATTATGTTAGCTGTTGTTTACCCAACCTAGAAGTAAGTTTGTTCTTCAAATGTGCTGCCGCCGCCGCCGCGTAAAACAAGAATTTAAAAAGGCGGGTAGTGAGTCCAAACGTTTGGCGCTAGAGAGAAGAACAACAATTCTTATCCGCAATGACCCTACTTCGTCGCTGTAACCAAATGGTACCGCAGCTATTGCCGCGTTTTACTCACAGAAACAGTTTTTCAAAGTTGCGCATTGGTTTCAATAAAAGACTTGCGCAATGTCAAGTAAAGAATTTCAATAAAGTGGGGTCCATAGTCGCTCTCAGCCAACTGCATTGAAGCAGCGCTAACTACTGTAAATTTATTTCGGGAACAATAATCACTCTAGACAATATGTATTAAAAAGACGTTTCACAACGAGGCGACGTTTGAAATACATTAATATTTTGTTGCAATTTAAAGCCAATCTTCACCGACGACGTCGGTCTGAACAAAACACCTCGATTAAAGGTAAAAAATAGCAAACATTGCTAGCTTCAATCCCACGATGAAAATTGAGGTGATTGAAGCTTTAAAATTACATCACCAGGATTCATCAGCTTATATTTATTTTTGATTTTTTTTTTAAAAATACAGATTCCTTATCGGACATATCCCGACCCGAGATCGCGCCCAACAGCGTGACCAACGACTCTGTGATTTTGAACTGGGGAGTCAATGACCTTCCAGCCACCTCCAATGTCACCTTCCTGTTGCAAATGGCGGTCATCCTTGACCCCGAGCACAGCCACGTGGAGGACACGAATTGGGTGTATTCGGACCTAGGGGTGTGGTCGTTCAATTCGAGTAGTGGAGTGGTGAAGGGACTCAATCCGTATACGCACTACCAGGTAAGGGTCTAAACCGATATCAACTTATGATATGTAATGAATAAATACAGTAGCGGTATTTGTAATTTTCGCGTAGGGTATGCAATTATTACAATGTTCGATGTTTAGAGAAAATATGGTATAGCCTGAAACTCACTCGAAAAGTCTACTGTAACTTTTTCATTGTTATACAACTTGATATTCGATTTGAATACAAAATGATATCGTTATAAAAAAGTAAGTATACCCTTTTTTCGATTGGTTTTTATTCTGTATTTTGTTACGCCTCATTTCATGTTTTATGATTTCAGTTCCGTATTGTGGTGGCGATTTTGAACAGTCGCTACACAGTATTTTCTCCACCGAGCGTGCTAGTCGTCACCGAACCGTATGGAGGTAAGATATTCTGCTTTAACAATTAATTTAGGTCCTACTAAGTTGAAAAACTGCGATTTGCATAAGTTTTCTTATATTATACCAAACAAATATATCGGTGCCCTCTCTTCGTTCGCCTCTATATGTTCGCCTTGGGACATAGTGCTTCACTTGTATTATAATATACCAATCACGTTGTTTTAGCGGGCGTTAATGATATTTGAGGCCCGAAGTTTTCATTTGAAGCCCGCATTTTATCATTTGAAGCCCGCTACAGATCATTTAGGCCCGAGCTTGATTTAATGTAGCAGTATTTTATTTCATCAAATATTGAATAAGTACCAAGTAAAACACCGACGAAAATGAAAATTATAGCATTTATGGGGAAACATATAATTTGAAATGAGCAAGCGGGCCGTTTTCATTTGAAACACAATTTAGCGGGCTCAAACGTAACTTTCGGCCCGCTACTTTCATTTGAAGCCCGCAAACCATTAAAAAATGCCCTGTAAAATAGCGTTAATATACCACAGTGCCTCGCAAATCGATAATAATAAACCTTATTTTATCTTGCTATTTCTCTCACGATACATTTTTGCTCAGCTAAACTGATTATCGTTAAACAATCAAATGTAATGCCATCCATCTAAACCCAATAATGTTTATCATGATGCTATAATAAAAGTTTTGTTTTTCGCAATCCTTTGTTTCCAATCACACAGCGCCTTCCGCCCCTCCGACCGTCACCACCACCCCAAAGGACAAATCAATCATCCTCCGGTTATCCCCACCCCAACACATCAACGCAGCCCTTCTCGGCTACCGGATCAACCTGACCACTCCGGACGATACCTCCCACAACTCTATGGCACCCCGGTTCAAAATGAAGGAGATTGTGACCAATAAGAGGGAGGCCACAACGGATGTGATAACGCGGTTGAGGCCCAGTACGAGATATGTGTTGAGTATTGCCGTGATCAATGAGAATGGACAGGGACCAGCGGCGACCGTGGAAGTATGGACGAAACCGGCTGCGATAGGTATGCCGTGTGTTTTTGTATGGTTTTGTGTATTTTTGAAATACAGTAGGATCTCGCTTACTCGAGCACGCTTAACTCGAATTACCCGTTAACTCGAGGTGATATTAAAGTTCCATCTCTTTTATGTTTGTCTTATGAAAACACTGTTTACTCGAGTTCATGGATAACTCGAGATATATCTAAAGTCCCGAGGACCTCGAGTTGGGTTTTACTGTAGATATTTTTATTGTCTCCCGTGATACATAGCAGATGAATCTCGTTAAACCGTACACCTCGGGACCGGCATAAACGGTGCGATTAAACCGATTTTTAGTTTATCCGATATGATAAAATTGATATGTTCCATTAAAGCGATAATTCGGTTTATCCGTGTTCGGTTTGTCGTGGTTCCACTCTAGAATTATGTATATTTAGTCTTACGTGGTACATTAGTTTGGCTTTGTGTTTTGTAAAAAAAGGCTTATATTCATCAAATCGAAACATACCGTTGTCATAAGTTCGTACAAGACAATTAACAAAAAAGTTAGTATTTCAGCTAATACAAGTATTACATGCTTAGATGTTTGGATTTTGATGAATATTGACCCTAATATTTAAATGTTTAAGAAAAAATGGTTATTGAAAACATAGACATAGCAAAAAAAGGTAGGACTTGTTTATTGTACAAATCAAGCATATATTATTTTTTGGTAATATCATGTGTTTAATTTTACAAAAACAACTTAAGTTGTAGTGTCAATAAGTAGAGCAAATCAGTATAATAGCTCGCTTAGTTTGGCATTTGGATCCTTTTATTTCTGGATATGCCCATAGATGTTACTCTTGATGTTAAACTAGCACCTGGATTCCACTGATAGATCACATTACTCCCCGCCTCAATATGTTACTTAGTCAAAATACCATCAATCCCTATATCCCTGTTCGGCAAGAAACTGTCATACAACGTCGTAATCGGACATGAATTCGAAAGAACGTTCTTGTTTGAGCCTATTTGATAGTTAACCGGACGTCCTTTACGTCCCGACGTTGGTTGCACGTCTTACTTTTGTCCTACGTTGTCACTTCTTTATACCGACGCTGCTGTTACATCCGCGACGAAAATAGGTCGTCCGAAAAAAAACCTTCATATGGGCCCCGATTAAGGACGTCCCTTTGACGTTAACCGACGTCTCGCCGAATATAGGAATCCCTATATGTGAAGGAAAAACCAATCCGAGCCCTGTTCAGCTTTTTATTGATGTTTGTGACAGGAGATGAAGATGGTTTAAATGAGCTGGGTCGGTATAAGAAGGAGGTCGATTAATACTCTTTTGTTGTGATGCCAACGTTTTTATTTCAGTTTTATATCATCACTATCATTTGCACACTTTTTTTATGAGCATAGACAACTGGATTTTGATTTTTTTTTGTAAAATTTGATCAAAAGTGACTGCTCATAGTACTCAATGCATCGTTGAAATATTCTGATTAGTTATATTAAATGTAATAGGTTGAATATGTAGAATCTAACTCTTATCAGTTTTCTATGCTCATTTCAATCTCATTCGATTTTGTTTTCAGAGAGCATTGTTTATTTTTTATATATTTAATTGTCCTGGGAAACATCAATTAACATTTTTCCACTTTTCTAATTATTATTATTTGAATGATTTACGTATCGGTTTTCTTTTAAATGCATCTTGATTTAAATCATTATTAGGCCATATACTGTTTTTGCTGTAAGGTCGAACAAAATTAATCTAAACCCAACTGTCCATGTAACTTCAATTTGTGTTAAGTATGGGACATTTCCACCTTATCATTTAGTATAAATGTTTGAAAGTGATTATAGCTTTTAAAACTATTATAGACCTTATGTTAGGTAGATATTTGAATCATAATACGATGACAGGGGAAAACTATACCCTTTTCCATTTAGATTCATACATCCTCGGGTTACGCATTGTGACCGCGATGTATTGCCTAGGGTAACCATGCCTCCCATCTCACTTAAAAAAATAATCAACAGGCAAATTCATTTAGCATTTTTGTGCATACCTTTTATAGGACGGTGTAGTCCAATAAGATGTATCATCAGTTCAATGAGTGATTTCTAGGTTTGTAAGATCCCTAATGGAAAACATCAGACTAAAAATTAACCAAAGAATTATGGCTTACACATCCGAAACAGATCCGTAATTTGACAAGTTCTCCTCAAAGAGCAATCCAGGGTTCGCCATTTGTAAAGTGTTTTTTTAGCAAAAGGCACTGAAAGGTGTTCGCGCTCCTGCTCTGGCATAACGGGTCTAGAATTTGCTAATTTTGTAGAGTTTGTAGAGTCTACATGTATATATATGCATCTACCACAGTTTATGGTTCAAAAGCACCGTCCACACTGCACTCGCTCGCTCGCTTTTGTAAAAGCGACCGATCGAGTGCAGTGTGGACGGTGCCTAATACGCTGAAAAAAAAACACATTTTTTCGTCCTCTCCGATGAATACATGTATTTTATCAAAAAATGATTTTTTTTTGCACCATATACGCCAAGCAAGCAAGATCAATAATCTGCATATAAGATTCTCTATTGAGACAAGCGATTTTATTACTTCAGTTAATCAATGTTTATCTGTTGACAATACTTATCAATTCTATCAAAATAACATATTTTAAAGGTATCTGGATTCGTCCAAACATTTTGTGTCTCAAAAAATTAAAAAAAAAACAGCCTTAAGTTAAGCAACTCTGTATGGGGTTGCATCTTTTCTGATTTTCTTTCCTATCATATGAAACAAGTTGAATTTTAATGTTTAGCGAAGAATATCGACCCATTGTTAATAGGGCATTTTGTGTTTGAACGTTGATGTCTGATCATCATTTTATCCCCTCAAAATTATTAAATTTACAGAATTCGTCCAAAGACTTGTATAGTGTTTATCTCAGAAAATTTGCCACCATGTACTCACTGGTCAAGTTACATGGTTGATGATCTTTTCTGATTTTGTTCTTATCTCTGCAATGACGGCGAACGAGCATATAGGCTCATTGCAACACAAAGCTGAGATAGGAGGTCAATATTCAAGATAGAAAAAAATATATGTATATAATTTTATCATACATATTAAATGGTGTTTAAAATATTCATCGATTCTAGACATGCTTTGTGTGTAGTCTAAAAATCAGAATCTATTTTGATAGAATTTATTGGCTTAAAGCCGATAACCGCCGATAAAGTCGGTTGAACGAAAGTTCAAGACTTAAAAGTCATTATTATAGGGACGTAAGTTAATATCTTACATTCTTAATATTTTAGACATTGCACACAGTAATAATCAATATTTTAATTGTTTATCTATAGATGTGTCGCCAATAACATATTTGATTTGATTTTCATAAAGAAAATATGTTAGGAAGTGATCAGACTGGAAAAAAACCGTTGACCCAAATTCTGTTCGCTTTCACCGATCTAGTTTATCGCTTATCGGATATTTGGGAATTCTTGTTTAAACTCCACCATACTGATAAAAAAATGTGTAAAATATTGGCCTTATCTTACACGAGTGCTCATTTATTTGGCTTCAACGTCAGAGACGTGGTCATAGAGGCATTGTCTTTATCGACAAGGCGACCCATCGTTTAACAAGGCTATTATAAGGAGCGAATTAAGGAAACAATGAAAAAAAATAAGGCAATTAATCGCAAGTGGCCCGTACTATTGCTATAAACGGATCAAGTAGACGTTCATAGGTTCAGTGAAAATATCGCAGTTTTTTTTCTGATGGACATAGCACAAAGTAAACTGAAGGCATGTATTGCGGCAGGCCTCGAGTGAAATACTCTGCGATCGCTGCAAAGTTTTTTTACAAAAATGGCCCCACCATTTTCCAAATCATATTGCTTTAGACAGCGTTATCGTTTTAAAATAATAAATAGCAGATTTTTTTAAACCTGAATCTTATGTGTGTATCATATAAATGCATTACAATATTTAATTTGATTTTGGCGACTAGTTTTCTTCTTTCTTTCGTTTTTTTTTTTCGTTTGGAGGGCCTTATCATATTGATTTAATTTCACTTTTATTATGATTTTTGTCAATTTAATATATATATTTTTTCCGTTTGAATGGTCATATCTTGTTGTCATGTATGATGTTGCTCTTGTTTTGTCATGTGGCCACTATGGTGTTTAAAATTGATTATATGGTGTGAAATGCGATTGCGTTTTAACTTAAGTTTAAGTTCTGTATATATATTGTTTGCATAATTGCTTTTCTGGTATATTGTTCATTTTGTTCAACACAAATTATTCGAGGCTGCTGCATTAGATTGAAAATTATGATTTTTCATAAGTCTTGATATAACTTATGAGAATTGTGCGGCTAACAGCGCTTTTGTATTTATAGAAGTTTTCAATAATGATATACGTGCCTTTGATGTAAAAAAAACACAGAATTAAAACCTTAGATATTTTAACAATTGACTTTTTTTCTCAAACAACGCGTAGATGCATGAGAGCTATAATGTGGATATCGAAATAGAAGCATGACTTTTGTAAAAGACACAAAAGAGATAGTTCACACCATATAAATGATTTATGTGTACTTTATCATTCTAAATATTTCTTTTTATATTGAGTGACATTATTATTTTTATTCCTCTTTGCAGATGGTACAACAGCTCATTTGCTTGTAGCAGAAGACAGTAAAGTTCTAAAGATCGATATCAAGAACTATTGGTCTATACATGAACCGGTGTATGAATGTGAGGATGAGACGACGAGAATAGAGGGT
>LQRL01138841.1:0-10541 GCA_001703475.1 Hydroides elegans | reverse complement strand
AAACACCCGCCCACAATGAAATTAAAAATGGATTTTAGTTTCTGACTGAGAGTTTCCTACGGGAAAAAATAACTTATAAAGTTAAGGTTAAAGCGGAATATATCGACCCTGCACAGGCATGTGTCCACATTACCACGTCATCCCACTCCCGCCCTTGTACATTTATATGATACCAAAATTATTTTTATTTTGACCAATTTCAAGATATCCGCGAGAACCTAGTAGACGCCCATGCGCAATTCCTCCTGATGCGTCGCGTCGTGGAGCACAATGGCTGCTTCTTCTGGACGAACGGCTCAATTTGGTACATCGAAGAAACCAATGGCAACCAGTTTTATCATAACTCGCCTCTGCTCAAACCAAGTGCGAGATATCCCACGTTGGCGATGTGGCACCCTGCGGCACAACCAATACCAGGTGAGTGGAACATGTTTTAAACATTTGGTCACGTACGCAGTTATATTTGATTCACCTGTATGTATACAAAACTTTTCTCTTAAATAGTATGCCAAGAGAGCACTGGCGAACTACCGGTAAGCTCCCCCGAACGGCTCTTATATACATGTACTTGCATTCTTTATTGTCGCCCACGGTGCTGTATCACCCCTTTATTCTTAACCAAATTTATGGAGTTTGTGTTAAGTAGAGAACCAATTTTTATTAACATTACTCCTAACTTTGTTGATTCGTTTCGATTTAAGCTCCTATGAACAAACCCACGGGTCTTCAAGCCGTTTTCACGACCGATTCCGCCTTGCTTAGATGGCAGCCTCCCGACTTCAATCAAGGTACCTGCAGTGTTTAAAACAATCAACGTATTCTGTTTCTATTTTTTATATATAATCATGGTATTATAATAAGAATAAGGTTATGTCACCCACATTTTGTATTTTACCCTAGAGCCGAGTCAGTTAGACACATGATATTCTAAAACAAATAGTGAATTTGTCAACAAGAAATAACACGCTAGGCGAACCTTTGAATATATTTCTAGAAGGTGCTTCCTCCCTAGTTTTGTTCTTATATATTATTTATTGATGTACCTTATCCAAACGATTCTGGATATACCATGATTTTGCATCGATTTCCCCAAAAACAGGTCCGGGTTCATGGAACGCCTGGCAATACCAAGCACCAACGAATTCAATACTTACTGCTACAATCTAAATCTAATTGTATTTGAAATTTATTTGACAATTTTTCATCGCTTTAATTTTAAACTACAAAACAGGTCCGGGTTCATGGAACGCCTGGCACTACCAGGTGACCGAGTTGAGCATGGACTGGGGCATGGTGCGCAACTTATCTGTTGAGCCGTGGGGCGCAACCGAATTGCGAGTCGATGGGTTGCGGCCCGATGTCGCCTATCGGTTCACAGTGCAGGCGTACTCTGAGAGTGGGGCGTCGCCGGTGTCGGATCCGTTTTTGGGCACCACGTTGAAAGAAGGTTTGTGTAATATGGTATTATCATTACCGGTAGGTTTGGTAATAATTCGATTATCTTTTTAAATGCTAGAATAATGCAGTCATTGTGATATCACAAGTTTTCAAAAATTGGCTAATTTGCAAAGATGATAATGTTAACGACATTTGTAATAATTAGAGTGAAGCGATGATAATGATTGATGACCATCAATCATTATCATCGCTTCACTCTAATTATTAATTTAATAAGACACCAGTGTCTTATTAAACACTACTATATGATATATTAGTGCATAAATAGTTGCTTCACAAATAAATGAACGCTATCTTTTTCGAACTTGAAATGAGAGGATAAAGCGTTATCCATATCCGTTCGTCTGTTGGGCTGTCTGTGTGTCTGTGTTTGATATTGGGAGAGCCCGCGTTTTTTCTATGATCATATATTGAAGCTGTTCGATCTGCATGCAGATCTAATCGCTTTCCATGACAATTAAGTCAAAATGAAAGCACTTTAAAAAACGTCATTTTCCTATTTTTTGTTTGCAGAGGATAGCGATGCCTACCTGCTCCTCGCGGACGACGCCAGCACGCTGCACCGACTCACGCTCAACGGTCGCTATGGCGACGTCGTGGACGAATATCTCAGTCAAGCCGACGTCGCGCGTATGTATTTCCATAATATATTCAGCCTGGAAGGGGTTTATAAACTCAGATAAGTTGAGCACCGAATGACTTACATGTATTCTTTGATTCAAAAAGTCGGAAGCACAGAACCCCTCATGTGAAATTAAAGTTATGATTTGTGGTGAATTAACAATCACAAAATCGTTTATGATGATTTAGCCAGTAACTAATATACATGTCTCTAATCCTATTTTACGCCAAGATTTACGCCAACATACTAGGTGAAATAGTGTCCTATCTTGTACATGTATATAAAATCTTACCTTGCATGTAGTTTTATCTTACATAAAGAGCCTACTCTTATCGTGCATATTGAGTCTAATGTTATAGAGTTTAATCGTTTAAACTTTCACAATTTATATAGAGGTCGAAGCGATAGACGGCAACGTCTTTTGGACGTCAACCAGCGGTCAGATGTACATGAAGGAACTCGGAGCCGAGACGTCGACCGAAATTCGAGACATGAGCGACGTCAAGATATTCGCATATGACCCACTGGGCCAGACGCTGTACTGGGTCAGCAAGCGACCTGCGACTATGGTATGGTGTTTTTTTTTTTTGTTGAAAACTTTAGAAATATAGTGATTGTTTACTTCTTAAAACAATTAGACGGGTGTATCTTGAATTCGCGGGAATCTATAATTCGCGGACACGTGTTTCTCGAGAATTATTCATATTTAGAAACATCTAATATATAGGAATACATTGAGAAACCAGTTTTCTATCACACTCAAGTCAAAACACGATCACAGTCTCAAGTAATTCTCAAATAACACGTGTCCGCGAATTATAGATTCCCGCGAATACCAGATACATCATTCTATGTTGATATATTTTTTCCAAGTACGAATCAGTATTATTCAGATGAGTTTGTATGTGTTTTCTCAAATGATTTTATTTGTAACAGTACCAAGCATTACCAATAAAAGAACTTATTGGCTATATATAATGTCATTTTACTCCTAGACTTGCTCTGGAGTATAATTCTGTAAAATTTCCGGTGCTTCTTAACTTTATTAAAACAATTTGATTTTATCAGCAATTTACTTTTTGAAATAGTTTGTATAGTATAAATGATATTCTACTTTTTCAAATGCACATACACCTATATGTTCCATTTCCATAGATCAAGCGTATGCAGCTCGATCCAACCGCCGACAACCTCGTTCCGGAAGTAGTCATTCAGGAACTCGACGACTACCCCATTGTGGACATTGCCCTGGATTCGCGCGCCGGGTACATCTATTGGCACACGGATCGGGCGCTCGAAGTGGCGAGACTCGATGGGCAGAACACGGATAATATACATCGCGAGCAGAATACGCTATCGGGTAAGATGTTTTAGACAAGCCAGGGACCGAGGTGGTCAAGCAGATCAAAGTTTGGTCGTCAACATCTCAGTTGAATACGAGAAAGGAAGTATTATTTTCATGTATGAAAACTTAATTAAACACATTTCCTTTTAAATTAAGAGCTTACGCCATGCACTAAAGCCGGGTCATTGTCAAATTATTGACGATCTTGTTATCTTTTCAGGACGTCGCGTGATGAGCATCGCCGTTGATCACGAGACCGGAAGTCTGTTTTTCCTCATCCAGTCACGTGACGGGTTGAGTTTGTACAATCGCAGTCTGTTCGGACTGCCAGGCAATACGCATCCCACGGGCGTGCGCAAGATAAGCACGTTCGACATTCCGCATAGGTTAGTGAAGCATCATTTGTGTTTTCTTTAAAATAAGAATTTTGAAAACATATATTTTATCCTGTTCATAAGGCATCAATCAACCAACGCCGCTCGAAGTCGCCGTTGTAGCCAAAATTATTTCATTTAATCTAATCTAATTATAACAGTGTGGTCTTACCCGGGATCCCGTCTTCACACCTGTATTTAAGTTTAACGATACTACAACATATTATATCTATAGCTTTCATTTTTCATAAATTATCCATAGCGGTTCATCATTATTTGCCAATTTCTTATACAGGGCCGCCTCATCACCCCGCCTCTACCACCTGAGCAGCAAGCTTTTCTGGCTGGGTTCCACAAACCAAGTCTACGTGTTGGACACGAGCGGACCCAGTCTCACGTCTTTCCAAATTGACTCGCCGCACAACATGGAGCTTATGACCATTGTGCACAGCCGTGGTTTCAATTATCCAGGTATGATAGTTCATTTATCTATCCACTAATTTTTCTTTTTTCTATGAATTTAAAAGGAAAAATATGTAATAATCTCAAAGCTATGCTATTGAATAGTAGCTATGCCTTTTGATGAAGGATTTTCTATTTCTCATGCATCGTTTTGTCATCGAATCGTGCTTTAATCATCCTTTATGTTATAGTGATATATTTGAATATTGTAAAAGCAAACATCCCTCAAAATGAAGTTTAACCTATGTATCGGATTACCCTTTAAGTTCATATTCTGATTTTAAATAATTGATAAGTTAATGTAAAATGTAAGAATAAAGGTCTTCCTGGTTATGAATGTTATTAGTCTTACGAAAATTACTGCACACTGAGACGTCGCACAACATACTGTCAATTATCAGAAATTCAAATTTTGTCCTTTATCCACTAACAGAGGGAACCACTAGCGACAGATCCAGCGTCATTCCCCAGACACCTGTTGGCATATCGGAGCCCAAGGGTGAAGCAGAGGATTTCCAAATCCAGTGGGACCCAGTGACCGTCCCGTATGGCCAGGTGTATTATAGGATTCAGTTGCAGTATAGTGATAGACCCATTGTCAAGGTATGATGATACTTTTGTTTTAAATTGTAATAATTAAAAGGAACGATGTTTTAAATAGATGATTCTGGATTCAGGATAATTTGTCTCTTGATGTAACCAGAATATTTAGCATGTTCAATTAAGTTAATTACGAAATACAGCGAAGAATTTTCCGCACATACGTTTCATTTATTGGTTCCGTATATTACGTCTATATTGTATAAGAAGAACCAACCAATAAACCAACAGTATATACATACATGTACATGTGAATAAATGCTTCTTTGACTATGATTCCCGTTATTTCGTATGGGATATTAACCATATGGGGACTGATACAGGATATAGCCGCGCCTTCATTGCAAACCAATCGTCGATCAAATTAATTTCAATCTTCCAGATGACTCAATCGGATTCGATCCGCCTGCGTGGCATCAAGGCCTACACCCAGATGCGCATGGAAGTGCAGGCGTGCACTGTTTGGGGATGCTCGCAGCCGGCTGTGCACTCGTTTGTCACACCCATTGGAGGTATCTTATTAAATTTTATTATCTATTCACTTATTTTTGTTTATTTATGCTATCGATTACTGAACCCGTCACTTTGGTTGATTCAAAGTTTGATTTGATTATTCAAGAATTAAGTGCGCAAAAGAGAAGAAGTAATGGAATGCAACAATATTTTTAAAAAAAACGAAGTTTCAGGTAATAATCCTTAATTTCAAAGATCTATAAAACAGCGTGCGATTTTGTGTATAGATAAAAATTAACATTAGTCTAGGAATATATATACATCAATAAAATAACAATATGTGATAAATAAAAAACACCTTTCTCAATCCCCCAGTTCCCACTGCTCCGATGCGCCCCCGCTGCTACGTGGAGCACCACAAGGTTATGACCTCCGGGGACTCCAAGGTCATCGTGGCCGACTTCTGGTGGGATATCCCGGAAGCGCAAAACGGACGAATCACACGCTACATCGTGTCGCATTCGTATAATAGCGAGCATGGGCCCTGGAATCAAGAGTCTGTGAGAGGCAATCAGCGCCATTTTAAAATCGAGCCTGCCACGGCCAATACGTACTTCTTTATGGTAAGTATAATTGCAAATTTATCAGTAATTTAAATGGAAATTAAAAAGTATTGTACAAATACCTTCTCTGTATTTGACTTTTATTTTGTATATAAAGTTCCTGAATGCGTCTGCTGTTTAGCGTATGCATATCTTAACCGAATTTGACATTGCCTAAGCGTAAAAACCTCATTTTCCAATAAATATACCACTCTCTTTATTTTTTTGAAAAAAAAATGATGGGAAACAAGATTTTTTATAAAGATGTTAGTTAAGATGCTGCAAACACTTTAAAATTACAATTTACCACCAAAACTGTATGTCATTTTAGGTCAAAGCATGTACCAAGAAAGATTGCGGTCCCAATACACATGTAATTGTCGGCAACACCACAGGTTAGACCAGCCAAATAGCAATTACAAACCTATTTAAAATATTTCAAATGAATTTGGGAACATTTAAAATATGTATTTACAGGTTTAGGCTCTTGAGAAGTCAGGTAAACTCAATCAAGGCGCATATTTATGTATATAATTTTATTTTCATGAACTCTAACGTCATACCTGCTATTTGAGACTCTAAGCACTCAATTGCGAATTGTTCAGTTTAACTTAAGGGGGATTTTGAAACGAATGATCTTCCATTTATTTATTTGTGGTATCGATGCAATTGTCCTTCATATAACCTTTGTATGGCAATCACATTTTGTTTTTCGATTTTTTCTTCGTAGTTGTCAACCCTGTCTCCGTTTTCGCGACCGCCCGCCGCAACACAGTGCAGCTGTACTATCCGGACGACGGTCGTTATGATGAGTCAGCGATTATTGAAGACATGTCGGTCGCCTCGCTTGCTTATATACAAAGGGAGGATGCCTACTATATACTGGATAAGAAGGGCACTTTGTATGCGAAGAGACCGGGGCGCAATGAAGAAGAAATGGTGAATAAATATTATAATAATTATTTAAGAAATAAACGAAACGGGTCCTGAAATAATGTACGGTAGGAATTGTTTTATTGATGTGTAGTTGATTGACGCCAAACTGTATGTTCTATGGGACTGTTCTCAGTAAAATACAATGTACATGTAGTTGGATGTTTTACTTGATAAAACGTGATCAACTGAAATTTATAATAAATTCATTGTTCGTCAAATTATTCATTGAGCAATATTATATGTTTATATCATTCCATAGATGCCACGCATGAACAGCAGCGCCACGAACCTCTGCGCTGACTGGGTTGGACGCCAGCTCTTTTGGACCGTGCATTCAAACGACAAAGCGCACATTGTACAACTCGACCTCACAAAACCAGCGACTGAGCTGGCGATCGATTCGGTTAACCCGAAAATCCCGTTTTCAAGGGATAATTTGATAGAGGATTTGACATTCCATCCTGCTACCAGGTTAGTTTGATGATTGTTCCATTTTTTTTTCAATCTTTTCTGGATCTTTTCTGTGATTCGACTCTGTGAAAAAAAAACATTATTTTTATATTTAAAATAAGAACAACGGTTAAGTTATTTTAGACAGATACTTAAATTTAATAGGCAAATGCGTATCCACCATTACCCAAAGAAAAACTATTTATTGTCCCGTGTAAGGTACCCCCATTGAAATGGGGACTTACATATTATCATTGTCTTTTTGTAAAACACAAAACATATGTTTCCAAATAATTCTCCCTTATCTTTCAAAGGACACTCTACTGGACCGAGACTCCCCGCGGCTCATCCACCTTGCTCATGGCCATGTCCCAGCACAACACCGACTCGCCCGCTACAACCATATTATCTCGCATGCGCAACAGGACAACGCGCAATGCTAGAAATCGAGGAAAGCGCGATGCGGCCACGTGTCCGTGTCAAGGTAACTACAATAATAGATTTTTTACTATACAAATTTCACGGGAAATTGGAGGGTATGGGTAAAGAAAATAATATGTCCAGATAGTTAATAGAGGGCGACCGCTCGCCTCTTTCTGAAAACTAACCGAAGGCATAAATATATGTACGGACACAAAGAAAAGAAACTTGTTGGGAAGTTCGTAGATTAGTTCATGTTATTTTCCTTTTTAGGTGCACTGTATAATAAAATACACAATTTCACAATTTTAAATTTTGCTACCTGTCTCTCATTTAGGTAACATGGACATAGGCAAACACTTTGCTTTGGACCATGTCGAAGAGAAACTGTATGTGATTGAAGAGAGCAGCGGGCGCATTTGGGCGACCAGTTTGGATGGCTGCCAGTGTCGCTTGGTGGAGGGTGGGGATCAGCAGACGCAGCGCACTGGTATTGGAGCTTTCTTTCTTAAATTCGGAATTATTCTCTTTGGAACGTAACACACTAGTAGCTAGTATGTTACATGTAAATAGATTCGCGTGCCTACGAAAAACTGTATTTTTTAAACCAGGGAGAATATGAGGCGGATTGGAAAATATATTTAATTAGTCTCGAATGATGACCAATGTTAATGTATAGAGATTTAGATTAAGAAACAAACTGAACTGCATTTTTTACACTCATGTTTACTGTGAATATCAACATGTGCATAAACATGTACCTACAAATGCAACTGATAAAAAAAAAATAAGAAAAAAATCCACCAATAAAATTATCTGCTTCAATACATTGTCATTCTTATTGTATTCCCTAGATTTCTTGTCTGTGGATATGGAGCACATATTTTGGAGCAGCGGCAAAGACTTGCACATGCAGAAGAAAAGCGGAGGATCGGTTGAAGTCGTGCCAGACCTGCTGGGTGATGTCAAATACATGTTGCCGTACGGCAAACATCTGCAGCCAATGCCAGGTAAGCGACAATAGATAAGTATAAGTATCTGCTTATAAAGGCATATTTTAAGCCCGGTTTCAGTTCTGCTGGGCGATGTCAAATACATGGTACCATATGGCAAACATCTGCAGCCAATGCCGGGTAAGCGGCATAAACCATTGCTTATATAAGCACAATCTCTTCCCTCTTCGAGTGTATTACAGCTCACAAGGAAGGAACAATTCAAAAAAAGAAATATTCGTCAAGAGTGAACAGATATGATTATCTGTATAGAATTCTTAAGTGGCCATAAACGCAATATTTACCGTTTATTTTCACATATAGTGAGAAGAAATATCATATTTTTAGCAGTGCTTATATAGTCATGATTTACTTATATAAGGACCTATATTATTATATTCATAACAGAATACGAATGCCTCATCATCAGCGACTACTCCTTGGGCCGCGTCAGCCTCCACCTAGCCACCGATCACACGCTCGTTTTGCGTCTCACCGAATTCCGCGCGACCGCTTCAGGATGCGAAGATACCAGTCTTCCTTCAGTGATGTATATTGTATATTACCAGAAGGTGAATCAGTACTCGATGAATGTGACGTGTACGGATCCTGAGGAAGGCTGCTTAATTGAGGTACGTTTTTTGTCGAGGTAAGAGTGATTTATGTTTATTTCACAGAAAATTATTTTGTGGACCTTTTCGCATAATATAACTTTAATCAAGAAAACAAACAATACATTTTTTAGAATTCATTGGTTGTTTTCGACGTGATTGTTTTATCAACTTTTATCAAAATGCAACAAATAAATATTTTCCATGGAATCTTTAAGTATCAATTTGTTGTATGTATGCAACAAATGTTTGATGTCCTGATGTATGAAACATCTAAAATGACTATAATCGTCGTTACACTTTATCTCAACGCCTCTCCCTAGAGTAAAAATGTTCGTCAACATATACCGGGTATATTCAATGTTGACCGTATACATAAACAGTCATAATAATACATGTTTGACCTTTATACTAATGTTTCATCTTCAGAAAACGTTTGACACGACGGTGACCCTGGCCAACCTTGACCCGTTCACGACCTACATGGTGCAGGTAGCTGCCACAAACTATTACACGAACACGACAGGAAGCAGAGGTGCCATGGGGCCAGTGGCGCATTTCAATACCAGTAACGGTGGTAAGTATAGATGCTACAAAGTTGTATATCAAAACGCACATCACTCTATAGTTAAGATTCGTGTTAAATCATAAAGCCCATTCTCGTGTTAGGAAGCGAATTGCGAATGTACATGGATATTAATCCTAAACGCTATCCTCCACCTCCAACATTCCCTTCAGATTTAGAAATTAAACTTGGGCCCTGTGGTCGTTTTGATCTCCTTTTGTGTCCAAAGATGTCCATTGTTAAGGTTCTATATATATTTAGGAGACAGAGTAAATGTTAATTGAATTAATTCGAATTTTGGCATCATTAATATATAAATCATATCAAGTATATAATGTAGCAGTTGACATTTATTGGGTGTGTAATGAATTTGACGAAATTGTAAATGTAGTCTAAGTCTAAATTTTGTTTTGATTTCATGCTGCCAAACTAATGGTAGGTCACGGAATACATACTAGTATGTTCATTTACCCAGCAAAGTTTAGTAGTTAAAAATTAATTAATAGTTGTTAACCACGATTTGATATAAGCTTGTCGGACTGCTTTATGTTTTTTAAAATAAAAAATATATATATTCTACAATATATAATAATATAATATAATAATATAATATTTAGTTCTCTAGCAGTACTTTATTAAATTATAACATGA
>LQRL01138839.1:0-10135 GCA_001703475.1 Hydroides elegans | reverse complement strand
TGCAGCTGAGCCAGAACCAGAAATTGCACCTGAGCCTGAACCAGAAATTGCAGCTGAACCAGAAGCAAACACAGCTGAACCAGAAATTGCAGCTGAACCCGAAGCAGAAAATGCAGCTGAACCAGAAATTGCAGCTGAGCCAGAACCAGAAATTGCAGCTGAACCAGAAGCAAACACAGCTGAACCAGAAATTGCAGCTGAACCCAAAGCAGAAAATGCAGCTGAACCAGAAGCAGAAAATGCAGCTGAACCAGAATCAGAAAACACAGTTGAACCAGAAATTGCAGCTCAACCAGAAGCAGCAAACACAGCTGAGCAAGAGGAACAAAATGTAACTCAAGCAGATGAAATGATTCAAGAACCCACAGAAACAGAAGTCACTAATGATCAACCACCTACGGAAAACAACAGCGCCACCATTGATCAGCCACCAACCCAAGACGACGAACCAACTACGACAGAAGCAGCTGAAAATGCAACAAACCCCGAGGTGGTCGAGGCATCCGCCGCAAACGAAAGTGAGGCACCTGCACCTGAACAAGCAGAGGAAGCGGGTGCAGTCGCGGATGAGCAGCCAGTCGTGGAAACGGAAATCGACAATGAACAAGCTGCAGCGACACCAGCAGCTGAAGAGTCGGAGCAAACGGAAAACCAGCCAACCGAAGGGGAACCAAGTGGCAATGATGGTGTGCCTGCTGCTGAAAATGAGACGGTTACCAACCAGGAATAAGTCATACGGTTATACTCACTTTTTTTTTATAGAGAATAATGTATTAAATGTTGTGCCGAAACAAAAAAAAAACATAACAATTTTAAGTTGTAATAACATAGTTGTAAAAATAAATGATAGACGTAGAATTATATAATGTAAATTTTTAAGAAATAATCTGATACTGAATTTAGAAAAAAAAAGGATTTGGAGGTTTTTAAAGGTTATCTAATGTTTACTAAATGCGCATAAATATCAAAACGTTCGGTAAAAAAAAAAATACACTTGAATTGTGTTATGAAATGAATGTGAAAAAATAATCAAAACATTATTAAAATATAATAAAACATTTTGAAATTTGATTCTCTTTTATTTTATTGCGTTTAAACGCCAGCGAGAATTGTTAATTTATCAATTCCATCTTTCACAAGTCATTAAGTCATTTGACATTTCACAAAAACACATTTCAAATTACAGGGATTTCGATCAATGTTTTTTCCTTTCCAATTTACATATTCATCAAAATAGGTTTCGGTATAGAGATGATATTTTGAAGAAAGCAAGAGTCGATGTTAGCGAAAACATATTTTAAAATTGATACAAAAATAAAATTCCCGCTAAGGATCTAAGTTTCGTTTTTAAATTTTGCACAAAAAAAAAATATGCAATATGTTGATTTACTTATTCAATCTAACGGTTCTTGAAACCATTCGGTCACGACATTTTCAAAAGTAGTGAATATTGAATTGTGTGATAATGTGACCATCAAAAAAGAGCCTATGATCTAGCTTTGTAGAATGAAACCGTAACAACAATTCAATATTTTATTCAACTATAGGTGTACACTTAAGATCTATAACAACATGGTCTACATGGGGTGCATAGGATTTCACGTGTTCTATATGCAAGACTTCTGTGTTCCAGTGGCTGCAATGAGTATGTTCTAAAATCGATTTAATCTTTTTCGCACAGTTCAACGCATATTCATTCCATTCACTTTTCACTTGTTTTTTCTTAGCGAATTTTCTTAATTTA
Organism: Hydroides elegans; assembly: GCA_001703475.1. NCBI lineage: Eukaryota > Metazoa > Annelida > Polychaeta > Sabellida > Serpulidae > Hydroides > Hydroides elegans. The sequence continues at coordinate 8,391 of LQRL01138839.1, read as the reverse complement.
TCACATTTTGTCTGCTTTACTCCATTCTTATCGTTTCGATCGGGATCCGTAACTTCGATATTTTTCAATAATGAACCGTTCTTTGTCCGCAAATCATCACTTTCTAAATCATCACTTTGAATCGCGGTAGACGAATCACTATTTTTACATGGTTTGCACATGGTCCCTCCTGAAGAATAAACAGTTTGTTCACTCTCCTTATATGGAATTGCTTTATTCTTGGAATCGATGTTTGATTGACAGCCGTCAGTGAGTGCTTGCGTGACGTGGTGCCCATCTTTTGATGACGTGACATTGGCGTGGATATGTAGAATACCACCTGTTGATAGAGAGGGGAAAAATAGAGTGTGAATATGTGGTTTCGTAGAGGAAAGGAAAATAATGTCAAAGGAATCGTTACAACTAATGGTGATCGAACCATAGCGAAGTATATCTTGACAACGTATATTACAGTCCCAGCTGACTTATTCGAAATGATCTTGTTACAGTGTGTCACCTTTTCGACATGACCGATTAGTATATGAAACATATTGTAAAGCAATAAAAGTAATGTATAGGCTATACTCAAGATACACATACATTAACATTCATTACACACCGGTAGATATAAATGTTTCATATCGATTCCGCTAAAAATCATTTGTTGAAACTTTTAACAAACAAATATGAACATTTCTCATCTCATATCTCTTTTCAATCATGATGACTGTGACGTCCAGTCATTACCTGTTTCGGGTTTAAGAGCAGCACATGCCGTAGACCAGCTTTCCTCTGAGCTTGGAATGAGACCAAGATTCACTCGATCTGCCACGCCTTTGGGGCACACCTGTTAAAGAGAATATAACACGAGTGAATATAGAGGGTGCTGAATTAAGCGAATTATAAGGTTACGAGCTGTCTCACGTATAAACGTCAAATTTGGAAAAAAACATGTATTGTCCTAACAAGGGCCTACGCTTGAACAGAACATTCCCTTCGCTTTCTGATTGACCTTATTTAATTTGTGCTTCCATGTTGCTGCTGTGCAAACCGCACCAATTCTTTATCATTTATCAACACTTTCTTGTGAGTCGCATATAACTTATCCACCCTATAATATCTTATAAGGGAAAAATAAATCACAACGAACCATTCTATTTTGAACCATGACTTTGCTTACCTCCCTATTATCGCCCGCGTGCACAGTGCATCGTTGCTGGACACCGTTGAGATGCAGGTTGTTGGTCAGTGCGGCGACAGCGTGCGGATTCCACTCGCACGCATGCACATGGGCTGCACGCGCGTGCACAAGATAAGGAAGAGTAAAGTAACCGATTCCTGTAAAACGGAGAAGGAATTTCTGTGAGACATTTCTTTGGGATACTATGATACTGTTACACGTATCAGAGCCTCTGAAAGTGATAACGATTTTAAGTGAGTACTTTCTTTGGTTCAACTAGTCTCAACTATGGAAATCGAGTAGACGGGCACTGAAAATGAAACATGAGTTGGTATTACCCTTGAATGACCATGTCATGTTTTAGTGTTACAAATGTTAAGGTTACTTTGACTTAAAGCGGGACATACGTCTGGGACGCTTCATTAATTATGATAATTCATGCCAACATAGTTAAATACCGATATTAGGAAATGCAAACCGAACAAAGGTCATTTTACTTTACAAAATATTCACTTTAAAACACTATAATTTATTAAAATATAACTTCAGTCTAAAGACATGACACCGTACCAGCATAGAGGTCCACCACCGTTTCGCCTTCACAGTTGAACGACGACACCCTCAGCTTTTCAGTCACGTTGCCAGCACTAAACATATTCGTCTCGATGTTGTAACGATACCTGCGTAAACCATAAAAATCGTTGTCAAAAATCATTAAAGACAAAGAGAGACATTAAATTTTGCCAGATATCGTTATAATTAATGATTCTCCAACGTTAATCCTAAAAGAACTGCTGAGCCTTGTGTGATTTTTTTACGCATTATACCACTGATGGAGGTTTTAACACTCATTGAAGACAAATTGCTGACCCCTGTGGTGTTTTTATTTACCTTTTTCTTGCTTTCCAAGATTTTCAAAATACGCAAAACAATCATTCAACCCTTTTTACCTGCAATCTTAATCCTGGTATATATAAATTTACAAAAACTAAACACATAATACAATCGATCATTCAACTCTTTTTAACCTGATCCCGTTGTCCTTGTGCTCCACCCAGCCGTCGGCGCCGCGGAGCATGCGTACTTGCGGAGACCGGAAGTCATCTGCCGAGATCACGTTCTTTCTCGCAACACGTGACGCGCCGAGACAATCGGCCACTGTCAGCCATAGCTCTTGTCCTAACAACGGGTGAACAAGTTGTGCAGATAATGTCATATTTTTGAGTCATACGAAACCTTAATAAACTTTAAAATTTTATAGGAAATGTGGCTAAAAAAATAGTATCAGCGCAGATGTATCGTGTGATTGAACTCTTTTTCAGTGTTTGATCTCATCTAGCTATTATGATCTTTGGCTCAACTTAATCAATAAAACTTTCCTTTTTGATAATACTTAATACTTTAGGGGATTTATCAGCTTACCCAGTATATCCCATTCTTCCCGTTGAAAGCAATGATGAGGCAGCAATATGAGGTCACCATGCTTTTCCCATTTGTGAGCCACGTCTTTTTCCAGATCACTGTTCCATTCTATGTCGTGCATTGAGCATTGCTGACGAAGGTTATTCAAAAGAATATCACGCGGTGCTTCGATTTTCTTTCGTCGTTGAGTGGTAAGTGTTTCTTGGTTTTGCAAAACGTGAAATTTAAAGGCTAAACCATCGTACATATATTCCTTATTAAATACATGGGAGAATTCATCATGTATTGCACTTAAGGGAACACCACAGTCTTGAATCGCTGAGAGTGTCGTATATTCTACGTATGTGCTAACAAAGTTGAATTTCACAGGCACGATTATTTCACTCTGGCCGGTTCGTGCCACTTTTCTTTCGCCATCATAGAAGCCAGCTTCTTTTAATTTGTCCCTGTACGAGACAAGAGACAAATAAGACAAATAAGTAAACCTTTGGGAATCAAGAACATACCTTAACTGCCACCGAATTCAGATGGGTATGGTCTTAAGTTATCAGACAGGGTTAGACTATATTAGAAATTACCAATACCTTAATTTTCACGTTCACAGTTGCGCAACTATCCACGAAAATTGTACAAACACCTTGTTTTCGGGACCCACAAACGATTTATGAAAAGTTGTATATTGATCACATAACAAAGTCTCTATGAACCTCAGTTTAAGAGACTAGCTTGTACATGCTTATGCTACGAAAAAAAAAAAATCACAACTTTTGGCAATTTCGACAATATTGGCAACCAAAAATTGACCTAATTTGAGGACATGACCATACCAAGACATTTCATTGAAGCTTATAACAAAATCTCTACGGCCTTCCGTTTAAAATATCAAGCCCGTACAAGCTCATGATTAGAAAAAGCTATGATGAGGCAACAATGTGAGGTCACCGTGCTTTTCCCATTTGTGAGCTACGTCTTGGGCATTTCGGCCAAATTTGCAACCAGAAATTGATTGGGTTGGTCAAAATCTACACGTTACACATTTCTATGAGCCTATAACTAAGTCTCGAAAAGCACAGCCTTTAATTAGGTCTCTATGACTTGTCGTTCAAATGTTCTAGCCCGTAAGAGCTCATATTTTTTAAACCACTGCTTTTAGTCATTTTGGCAGAATTCGCCATCGAAAGTTGGCCGGATTCGACCGAAAAGCACATCACCACATTAAAACGTTTTCATTTAAGATAATCGTACAAGGGTAGCGTCCTGAGTCGGAAAGTAACTGTTTCTCGAAAGGTGATGAAGAAAATATTTATCGCTGGGTTGCAATTATGGCACTTCCTTCATATGTTCACAAGATGCAGTTTCATTAATATATGCTAATATGTATACAATATAATATTTTAATACATGATGATTTTACTTTTTACAGCTTTCGGTTATAGCTCACTTCGTTGGCGATAGAAATGGTTTGTTTACAAAATTGACCAATCAGAACTTCTTTCCGACTAAGACTTAAGAAAAGAATCAGGAAGTGATTTCTAAAAAGGTGTTTGTACTTATCAAAGATTGACTTTCCCCATTCATGTTTCACATATTACCTGATATTCACCTGATATTCACCTGATGATCCCATACTCATCTATAAGATGTACGGCTCGACTTCTTCTCTGAATGCGTACGTGGACTGTGCGTTTACTGCCTAAATTTGCTGGCAGTCGGTTCCAGTCTTGAATTACACGATTAGCGAAGAAATGCTTCCTGATATCCGTGCGACTTTGTTGTACTAATAGTTTGTTACTGTGGCCTCTCAGATTAGATTTGTTTCTACTGAAGAACGGGTAGTTTTTTCCTGTATTTGTTATTCATAACTTTGTACGTTTCTTTTAAGTCAATGGCTTTCCTTCGGTCTTGCAGACTTGGGAATTCGATGTCGTTTTTGCACAGTTTTTCGCATCGTCGTTGGTTTTTTTCGAGGACCTCGATATCCTTTTTGAGCCATGGGCTCCACGCAGGGGAGCAATACTCTAGTATGGGTCGGATTAGAGCTGTGTATAAACTTATAATAACCTCGGGTGAGCGATTTGAGAAGCACCTTGTTATCATCCCGAGGCGTTGGTTCGCCTTCTTAACGATAGAAGTTATGTGTCTGTTTGGTTTTAGGTCGTCTGAGACCGTAATTCCTAAGTCCTTTTGTTAAGAGGCTTCGCACAGGCGTTCTCCTTTGATGAAATACGGGAATGTTATTATTTATTTTATATGAAATTATATCATCCCTCTTTTATTTCCCGTTTCACATGTATGTTGTCATTGCTTTGTTTAAGCCTGCTCGAGCTTAGGGTTGATGAGCTCGAACAAATTAACCGCCAGGATGACATTGTGATTACGGGTTTGAAAACTACACATAAGTCATGGGCCCGTGCAGTGGATAACAATAGTGTAGAAAATAATGCCGATGCACCTCTTCATGAAACTGAATCTCTCGAAAAACAAGTCATAGAATTCTTCACAAAGCAGGATATTACCGTCTGTTGAGACATTTCAGTTGCTCATTGGTTCAAAACGCCCCACAATAATAAATCCATCATCATCATGAAAATGTCAAATCGCAGAGCCAAAACTAATATATTGAAACACGGTAAAAATCTCAAGGGCACCGACGTCTACGTTAACGAACACCTAACCAGAAAAACAGTGAACTAAACAGGATAGCGAGACTGTTGAAAAGAAACAGGCTGATCAAATTCACCTTCACAAGAAACTGTAAGGTATTTGCTCGTACCAATGGTGTAACACCAGAGGACGAGTCAACTGTACTAGTTCGTAATTTACACGATTTGATAAAGCTAGGATACACTAAGAATTTGGAACAAAAACGAAAGTAATTTATTGATAAACCGATTATTTATTAACTGTTATATTTATTCTTTAGTTCAATCTTTAAATTATAGATACAATAATACAATATCCGTGTATATCTTGTTCCAAGGAAGTTATCAATAATGCTATTGAATGTTCACTCTGTTTAAGGTGGTGTCACGTAAAATGCTCGAAGCTAAAGAAAAAACAATTTGAAAATATAGCTAAAACCGAAATATATTGGTATTGTAATGACTGTTTGAATATTTTTCCATACTCTAATGTACAAAATGATGAGTTTTTATATTTAAATTCAGACTTGGATGTAAAAGAAACTTTTTTTGAATTGTACAATGCATGAAAAAGTATTAAGGAAAACATCTCAAGTCAAATTGATTCAAGCAATGAGGATGATTTGTTTACTATTGAGAACATCTGTGATTATTTTACAAATGATGAATTTAAACATAAAATTACTTCTATAAATGACCTCTCGATAATTCACTTTAATAGCAGAAGTATAAAGGCGAACTTTAATGAACTTCAGCACTATTTGTCTACTCTTGGTAAACGATTCGATATAATTGCCATATCTGAAACATGGCTTTGTGATACAGACAATATTAATAATTTTATCATAGAGGGTTATGATATTGTCTCCATGAACAGAAAAAATAAACGTGGCGGTGGAGTAATGTTATGCGTTTCAAGACATATAAATTTTGAAATTCAAACAATACGATCATTTGTTGTTGATGATGTGTTAGAGACGTTAACTATAAAAGTGGCAGGGATGGAAATTAACGGTGGTCCTGTGGCCCGAGGCCACCGGATTTTCCGTCGGACCACCAGATTCAGAAAGGTGGTGGTCCGACAGGCCACCAGATTTTTTGACCACTTGAGCATTCTGTGGAATAACAAATTCTACATTTTGTTTATGTTTCATGGAAAAACAAAGGATATTTTGAAAGGATTAATATTCTCTTGCATTTCCTATTAAATTCCTTGGTATTTTAGCTGAGGCGGTCTGTTGCTATCCGGATACCTGAAGTTAAAACTCAACACCATCCGATACCCGAATCTAAGTCCTTGGACACTTCTTTTAATCATTGAGATTTCATTTATGTGTCGCTTTTCAATCCCGTAACATAAATTAAATTTGAACTTTATTTCACAAATTTAAGAGCGCTGTTGTTGGAAAAAGTTTACCCTATTTGGAAACAATTTTTGGTTCTGACCTGCAACAGTAACATCACCCAACCATATGCATGGATGCATAAAACACTCGCGAGTGGAATTTTCTATATGCGAGTTTGAATTTCAAGTCACTCGCCAGCTTGGCGAGTGCCAAATACACCGGTCACAAATATTTACTGTTTTTTTTTTCAAATAAATAATATTTATTGCTTATTATTTGAGCAGATTTGTGTTTTAAGCTCGCACCTTCGGCGCACGCAACTGCATTTTTATAAATAATGGTGTGTTCATATGAGGAGCTTTTCAATAATCCCGAATTGTAGACCGTGACGCTTTTTCATTTTCCACATTTGATCTCGGGCGAGGGTAACCCTCGCTGGCGATTGTAAAAATATCTTAAATGCGCATGTGGCATGATGTCATAAATATTAGACGAGTGTATAGACGGACAGTATGGTAAAAAAATATATATTTTAAAAATTGAGCAACCGCTGATCGCTATAAAACAGGATACCTTTACATCAAAAAGCGAAAGACACCCTGAATTTTCGAGCGCCGGAGGCGCGAGCCGATTTTTTTTCAGACCACCAGATTTTCCGTCGGACCACCACTTATTTGATCTGGTGGTCCGGCAGGACCACCGGCATAAAAAGTTAGTTTCCATCCCTGAAGTGGTAAATGATAAATCAAAAGACATATACATTAGCGTTATGTACAGGACTCTTGGTGCTTCTCTTGATGAATTTAATGTCATTTTTCAGGAATTTATTGCTTATTTTGATAAAAAGTCCTATATTTTATGTGGTGATTTCAACATTAATCTTATAAATAATTCTAGTCATAACCAAAATCAGGAGTTTTGTGATATTTTATATAGCTCTGGTATGTTTCCTCTCATTAGTTTGCCAACAAGGATAACTTTAAACAGCTCAACTCTTATTGATAATATATTTACAAATCTGAACGACAAAAGCTGTAATGGTGTATTAATTGATGATACTGTGAGTGACCACCTCCCTATTTTTGCTTGTTTTCAGACAAAATATGATAAAACTTCCTCATCTACGATTAAAACAATGTCACGTCGTTTTTCAGAGCAAGGGTACAACAACTTTAACGAAGATTTGAAAATGTAAATTGGTGTAGCCTATACCAAGAGAGAAATGTGAATCACGCCTACGATAGATCATATCTTCAATCAAACAATTATATGACAAACATTTTCCACTGAAACCCGTGAAATCTAGAGGTAAAAACTGTCTTAAGCCTTGGCTAACAAAGAATTTATTACGGTGCTGTCGTCGAAAAAACAAGATTGTCAAGGACAATGACCCAGCTTTACTTTATAGCTCTTCAAGCACTAGCAAACGCGTTATTGTTCATTGTTTTAATGAGACTTAACAGGTAAGTGTTAATGCATATGCTGGTATAAAAGTCATATGTTATTCATTTGTTTAACCATCTGCATATAAATAACAATTATAAAAAATATTTATTTGTTTATACCATTATGCCATTATCTTAAGGAATCGTTTGTACAAGCTGGGATTCGAACCGACGACCTTATGAGTGTGTCCGATGCTATATCCCTAAGCTACAGGCCCATATGCGATATGAATTAACATACACAATATGTATGAGTACATTATGAACCAGACATTTATATCCAACCAAAGACTTTCAGATAAGATATGGCTATCTACTAAAGGCACCATACATGAGAATATTATTTCTTGCATTTTCTCAAGGAAAAATATTTTCGA
>LQRL01138828.1:25352-38214 GCA_001703475.1 Hydroides elegans | reverse complement strand
TTATAGGCTCAAATGAAAGGTCTTGGTCTGTAGATGTGCCTTTTGACCATTTCGGTCAAAAGCACCCCACCGGAAGTGGTCAAATTGGCCAAAATAGCCCGAAATAGCGGTTTTCCAAGACTTGAGCTTATACGGGCTAGAACTTTTGAACGGAAGGTCTTAGAGACTTGGTCATAGGCTCAAATGAAAGGTCTTGGTCCGTAGATGTGCCTTTTGACCATTTAAATCTACAAAAACCCATACCCCTTCGAGTTTGGGGGCGGTTGGGGCCTGTTCGTGTTTCACAAATACTTCCTTGTGACAGTTTGGGCCACCGGAAATGGCCGAATCGGACCAAAATGTCCAAACATAGTGGTTTCTCAAAATATGAGCATGCACGGGCTAGAACTTTTGAATAGAGTGTCATAGAAACTTGGTAATCGGTTTTAATGAAATGTATCGGCGTGTAGATGTACCTTTTGACAATTTCGACCCAAATCGGCCACCGGAAGTTGGTCGAATTCGGTCCAAAAACAGCGGTTTTTTTTTAGCTTGTACGGGATAGAACTTTTGAACGGAGGGTCAAAGAAAATTGGTTATAGTCTTAAATAGGGGGCATGGCGTGTTGATGTGCCTTTTGGCAGTTTCGGCCAAATTTGGTTACCGGAAGTAAATATGACATTGTATTGGCAAGACAATTTGAACTTTGGGTCTTGGGAACTTGATAATGCGCTCTTCGGAAGGGTCTCGATGTGCCTCATAACTTCGACCGAATAATGGGTGTTCAATTATTGACATAAATTGTGCCATAATGGCGATTTTCGGAAATTTTAGTTTGGCTTAGAAATAACCTCTAAGAAATATTTAAAGTGTGCCTGATAATATTTTTACCAAATTTAGTTAACTTCCTATCGTGAAAATGGTGGTAATTGCAAAAAAAATGGAAAATCAGGTAACCAGAAAGGTATAAATATATTTATGTAAATCAAATTATATGAAGATACTTATAATCCAGTATCACTTTAGATAGCTTACCAAATTTGAGCAGGGGCGAAAATTAATGTAACATACATGCTTGATAGACAAAAATATCCTTTTGGATAAGAGGTTATTTAGAGGATGATCGTGTTCCATATATACTTCCTGGTCGCAACATGGGTATTTGAATGCCCATGTTGCGACTTATTTTTAGGCCTCAACCCAAAAGTCGGGGTGTCCGTCCGTCTGGCATCGTTTTCTTGTACGGGCTCAGGGCTTTGCCTACCCGGCGTTTTGGCGGGATTCCCGCCTGAAAAAAATGAATCCCGCCTAAAAATAAGACCCGGGCGGGCACCGCCCGCCACAATCTTTTGAATCCCGCCTAAGTTGGAGTCCCTGGCGGGCATTCTTTGCTTCCATTTTTATTCTAATTAAACAAATAAAAGAAGAGGGAAATCAAGTAAGTGAATGTGTCATTTCATGAATGTGTGTATATATGGAATTGTGAATGCTTAACCTCATGCCTGATTTTCCCTGTTAACACGCGGGTTATCACACTCTTTGACGCTTTTCTTTTTTGTATCATTCAATACCGTATCTTCCCTTCCGATTTGTGACTCGCAGCACAGAAAAGAGGCCGCCGGATGCAGTGATCCGGTGGATTAAAATTTCACTTCTCTGAAACGTTATGATTTACTCTCAACAGATATATTTACGTTTAATATTGAGTCGAAAGTATGTATCCACCTGATTAGTTGGCAAATGGAGAGCGGGGCGGCAGATAGTCGGTTATGTTAAACTGGTTCATGGCTTTACCTAAGTGGCCGCACTGTCGCATATGCGACTTACTTTTGAGTCGCCCGACGTGCGACTTACTTTTCTGGCCGCTTCTTTTTTGTTGTTGATAAGTTGTGTTCGTTATTTGATAAAATAATCAAGGCGAATTTTTGCACAACACGAATTTTCGCTCGCGCCTTCGGCACTCGATTTTAGAATTCAACTAATATACATGTACTATTACTTATGATATGGTTCCTTCATGTATTGTATAGTTGTACCGGTACAAGTGCCGGCTGCGATTATCCATATCGATCGAGTACGATTTTTTTCTGATATTGAATTTACCTTTGTGCGATCATCCCCTTATTATCTAAAGTGCTATGAATGCATGTCACCTTGCATTGTATGTATCTAAGGTGTTGTTCTGTTATTTATTTCCTTATGTATGCATATCATCTAAGTTTTCATTAGTCCCTAAAGTTCGATTTCCCAAAGTTTTATACTCTATAAATGGATTTCGCGAAAAATTCTTTTACATATTTTGCTCGCGCCTTCGGTGCGGGCAATATGATTATATACAATCATAGTTATATTTCATTGACAGGTTTCGTTTAGACAGTTGGGGTTTAAGCGACATGGATCAAAGTATAGTTTCAGTGAAGCATCACCATTGTTATGGATGTGCAGTAGTCGGAATACTAGCTTGTCGGTCGGGCAACCAACTCTCTTGAGTTAAGGGGGTACAATGTTTTAATTAATCGAGTTGACCGAGTACCTTAGCTGACTTGGTTTACTGTCCATCAGTAAAAACATAGATCATGAATGCAAAGGGACTGTTAATTAAAAGTGGATATATATTAGTCTACTTAATATCAACTTAAATGGATTTTTTACTCGATATGGGTCCCGCCACTTTTTCTGCGGAATCCCGCCTATTTTCAAGGGTCAGGCGGGCCGCCCGCCTTTTGTGACAAGGGTAGGCAAAGCCCTGCGGGCTAGAACTTTTGAACGGAAGGTCACAGAGACTTAACAAAAGGCTCGAATGAATGGTCTTAGTTTTGAGGTTTTGTAAACAAGAGCATGTACGGGCTAGAACTTTTGAACGGGAGGTCAAATAGAATTGATTAAAAGCGGAAATGATAGGTCTTGGTTGAAGATGTGCGTTTGGACAGTTTTGCCCAAATTCACCACCGGAAATCGGCGGAATTGGCTAAAATGCCCAAAAGTTTCACATCATGAGCATATACGAAATATGCAATACCCCTAGGAATCGGGGGGCGGTTAGGGTCTTTTCATGTTTCACAAATGTTGTTTTGTACCCTTTAATTTGGCAATCCTATAACCAGTATGTTTTCGTTTTGTAAGTTGGTTAATCTACATGTACTTTCTTTAATTTTCAGACTAATGTTTCCTCGAAACAAAGTCGAACAGAATCACTGAAGGAGTTCATGAAAAGGAACAAATGGGTAAGTCTGGCAAAAAGAAAAAAACGAAAAAACAAATATCCTTAGTCGAAGATATGCATCACTGCTTATAACAACCTGCGAAAATTAAACATTTCAAATAATTTATGAGTTGTGCATTTGTCAGCTCATCCATGTTATGTTTCATCATATAAAGTTCCGATGTGACATGAAGCACAATATGTATATATATGTATATATTAACATTTTATGTTATTTTCAGATATAATTTCTCACGATTTTTTTACGCATTTTGCAAGCAGTGAAAACTATTTTTAGTAGAAAGTAATTCTTTGTCGCAACAATGACTATTCTCAATTTCAGTGTTATCAAATGTTATGATTATCAGGCTGCTGCCTTGGGTGTCGCGACAAGTTCTGCTCTGGCCGTAGGCACAGCGCTCACAGTGTCAGTGGGAGCGCATCCCCGAACACTTGATCTTGATGCACCTCATTACCCGTGGCGCCACCACCAAGGAAGCATGAAGAGTTTTGATGCTGCAAGGTATAAGATTTTTTGGCTCGTCAAGACATTTTTTGGAATTGAACAACTCTTATATTAAAGAAATTAGGATTTTTAAAATCATTCATATCGCTTACCGTCTGATAAATGAAACTTTGGTAAATTGTCTGTTATTGGTAATGGTGATCTAATCATCGATTATAATTAGCCTGCCTAATTTGTTTAAATATCCGACACAGATTTCCTATCCTTACATATTCGCTCGGCTCAGGCATCCATTAGACATAATCTAAAAAAAAAGAGATATTGTTATTTCTTTCCGATAGCATTCGTCGCGGCTGGCAGGTGTACAAGCAAGTGTGTGCGGCGTGCCACAGCTTGAAGTACATCCGCTACAGGGACTTAGTCGGTGTGTGCCTCACCCAAGAGGAAGCAAAGGCCGAGGCTTTGGAGGTTTGTTATGACTAACAATGTTATTGTGTCTGTATATTTTTTCTGGGTTGCTATTTTTCCTCTAAATTCGTGCAAATCAATACCAGTCGAATCAAGTAAACAGCTAATTAGCGAATTAATAAAACTAGCAGATTAGGAAAACAAGTAGTAAAATCGTTAGATTAAACACCGACTTGCTTGTTGCATATTCGAAAAGAACAACGTTGTAAATGTAGTAACCAAAAAATATAATGTTGAAACAAAAGCTAATGTCCAGACAAATATATGTAGGCGCCAATCTATTCGTGAACCGAATTTAATCCTATGTATAACATCTTCACACAGGCCCAAATCAAGGACGGTCCTAACGAGGAAGGCAACTACTATCTACGTCCTGGCAAACTGGCCGATACCGTGCCGGCGCCCTACGAGAATGTGGAAGCGGCCAAGGCAGCCAACGGAGGCGCCATTCCCCCTGACCTCACCAACATCGCCATTTCAAGAGAAGACGGCGAGGTGCGTATGTGCCAGTGAAGACTGGATAAGTGTTTGCACAACGGTTGTTGAATGAGTTGTGATTTGAGGGCGATAACTTAAATCATTTATGTAATGAATTATGTAATGTGTAGAATAAATCATGCAACCAGGAAATATGCTTTGAAATATTTGAACTTCAATTTGTTAGAGTATCATTTTGTATAAATTAGCGAAATATTAAATTAACAAATATGAGAGCGAGGAGTGATTGTAAATTTAACTCTAATGAAGTATGTTTAGTATTAACCTTGAATCAAATGATTAAAACTGTTCCTGGATCACAAACTATTAAAATCCAATGCCTATTTCTTTTTGTTGTGCAGAACTATGTGTTCTCCCTGCTCACCGGATACTTCGACCCACCCCCCGGAATGGAGCCCATGCCTGACCTGCACTACAACGCCTACTTCCCTGGCTCATGGATCGGTATGGCAAAGGCGCTGTACAGTGAGATCATCGAATATGATGACGGTAAGCAAAGGGGTTCAATAATTGAATAGTCTTAACATCATGATAGTACAAGTCGCAGGGGAAATTGAAAAGCACGAAATATCTCCAATTACATAATTCAATTGTATCTGATATTCTTGTTTATTTTAGTGTTTCGATGTTTCTATATCGAAATTGGCCTTTGCCTTTCTCTTCTCAATCTAGTGAAATGATATCGTCATTTGTTTCGAAATCGATTAAAAGAAATATTGGTGGAGCTATTTGAACCTTTACAGTTTTTCTTACGTCTAAAATGCTAAGCTCAAGGCAACCTCGCATCTCTGTAATCTTATTCCGCTTACCAACAAGCCTTCACTAAATTCCAAGCTAGTGAATATATGAGTTATTTTAAGCAACATGTGCGTATGTTTCATTTGAATAGGCACCCCAGCTACAACAAGTCAATTGGCGAAGGACGTTACTTGCTTTTTAAAATGGACAGCCCAACCGTGGCACGACGATGCGAAGAAATATAATTTCGCGGTGGATTTTTTTTTTTTTTGTTAATTTATGAATTTTCAGTCAATATAATTATTTTATTTTGGACAGTGAACAAATAAAGCTATAATAAGTTAAGACGCATCTCTGTGTTGAAATAAGCTACATGATCAAGACGAATAGCAGACAAAGGCTTGGAAAATGTCGTTCAATGTTTAGCTAGATGAGTAAAGCTTAACAAATTTTATTAATGAAATACTAATTAACTTTCAATCCCAATAATCTATATTCGATGTGTTCGATTCTTACCCGAATCATATTAAATAAACAATATTCTTCATTTGCAGTTTGTAACATTGTGTTGCGTCGCCATTCTTGGCCCATGGTATTTCCACCGAAAGGGCAGGCTGTCTCTTCGATCCACCTTCTACAGCGATTTTGAAGCCGTTACGAAGAAAAAGAAGTAAACATCCTCAGGAGGAAAAGAAACCATCATAAGAAAGGAGGAATTTAGGGAAATATATCTACTGAACTATGACGTATTCCTATAAAAACAATGGTTGATTTAAGTTAATCGATGAGATTCTATCAAGCGGTCAAGGAAAAAAGTTGAATGACTACCTTGTGTAGATTGGAGGAAAAAGTAATTGTACTACGATATGACGATATAAACGTTGTGTGCTGAATTCCTAGCTGTTTTATTGTTTTGTCATACAAAAGAAAAGAAAACGAAATGTCACTTGTTTGTTTTAATTATCAATCGAAGTTGCATATTTATCATAAATCGGGGACGCCTTCTGTCCGAAAGAATTTAAACATATTCTTTGTTAAAACCGTTTGGTTTTAGTTAGTTGTGACTTTATCGATGAATAAGAAGCCTCGACAAATGTATTGGTTAGGAGGCTATCTGAGTATGCATAAGCATATTGTGTTATTCTGAATAGTAAAATATACTATTATCAAAAAGTTTGTTTTTCATTTCAATCCAACTGTGTCTTAATAAAAAGTACGTAGAGCTTGTAAAAAAGACATTTCAAACTTGAACATAAAACATACAAGTGTGATTAGTAGTTAGGAGCAAGGCATCTGCTGATCTTGCTTATTATTAGGATGAATCCGTTATATTTTCGTACACAACTAACCCAAGACGTCTTTTCCAACTTACAGCTCGGTAAGCATGAGATACAGAGCTATAAATCTCAAACCGATTAGACATTTTAAAAACATGATAATACTCATCACAATCAAATAATAGAATGTTGGTGTCACCAAACACGTAGCATAGTTTCTCCTAAGCCAATTTATACTAGATATGTGTGATCCTCAAATGAATATTTCTTAACAGCACATGTCACCACTCGGCGTGACAATGCCACAACTTGCTTCCATCGTCGTGGCATTAAAATGGTATCCAAACATATCTAAATCAAATTGATAACGTTGTAATAACAGTTTTAAATCTTCATCTGGTATACTTTCATATTCTTTCAGAAAAGTATTCATTGCCTTATGACTTATCATTTTGGCTCTATTCAATGCTGGTAATGATAAACTTGCATTGAGTTTAGAAAGGATTATTTTTTGGTTATCCTGCATTGTTTCAACACGTAAAATATAGTCGTAAGATAATTGGCATGGGTAACACAGATCATCATAGGTTGCCCAATGAATATTAAAATAATTCTTGCGTACAATGAAACTCACGAAATCACGAAAGCTGATGGCTCTCTTATTCATGCGTCTTTGAATGATGTTTCTCAATGCCACCAGCGGTGTGTCATCTGCGATCTTATCCTTGTATGCGCTGACAATACGTTGCAGAGGATGCCTCACGACCACAAACCTCTTGTAAAACTGCAAAGAATCATACCACTCCTTGACATATGTATCCCGAACATAATCTAAACCGACTTTATGAAGATATTGAGGAACAGAAAGCAAAACCGTGTTATTGTGGTGACTTTTTATTCTGTTATCTGTCTGTGTGATATAACCCTTTGAAGACATGTTCGCCAGAAGACTCTTCCACGTCGTACAGGCAGCCTTTGGTATGACACAGTAAGCAAGCTGGTGTTCACGATCAACCAGTACTCTTTCCATATTGTAGCCGCGGTTCATTGTGTCTGCACTTTGAAGACACACTTTCTTTATGTGCTCACGGCGTTCCGTCTGCGTACACATCCGGACTTGCTGATATTCATACTGTAAAGGTCTTTGATTTGGTTCTACTGTGTTGGGGTCATCATCACCTTAAAAACAGTAAGTTTCATTATGTGGAATGAAAGAGGTTAAAAGAAAATGAATGACTGACATGCCATAAAAATGTTGCTGAAAAGAATAATGAAACCCCATAATGAGCCACCAAACCTATCATTTGCAGACAGGTTGTCTTAAACAGAATTTAGTTCCATATATTATGGTATATCGGTCTAAATTTATCTACAATATGTAAATATTCACCCACCTTTGTAGTATTCTTTTTCATATCTAATGATTGTATATCCAAATCGCCTGTGCATACACATCCCCAAAAATATAAACAAGAATAGTTTTCCTACTATACCAATATGTTTAGTTTGGAATCTTAACATTATACGTTTCCATCTACATATGTCGTATTCATCATCTAACTAGTAATATGTATCCATTAAATAACTTATACTAAATCTTAGTCTTTCTCATTGGTTACAAAATGCAAGTTTCCCATATCTTTTTTTCATTAACTTTATTTGAAAAAAAAATCATCATATTGCTTGATATTAATTACTGAATCATTCACATGAAAAATCATTTTTATTGAATTCTATTATCGAGTTTTTTTTCTGATACACGAAATGCACGTTTGTCTGTTAAAAGAATATACATATAGGATTTATGTTAAACTAAAACATTTCCAATGTATCAAAAAGGATTCAATGGTTCCTTTCCCCCATTTTTTTCAAGCTTCTGCGTATTTATTATTTTTATTATAGATTTTCTTTTCCATTATTTCGTAACTTGCAATTTCATCATATACCAATGTTTTAAGTTTACGCGCATAATCCTAGTGCTTTCATCCAATTTTGGAAAACTAGTTAGAAAGTTTAGAAAATGTATTGCATCGCCGATCTTGACATTTATGAATTATTACGTCATGAAAATTTACGGGAAAAAAATAAGAGCATTTGTTACTTAATTAATGTAACAATTTTGGTGAGAAACTACTTTCTATTGGCAAAAAAATCATGTGTTGACACTTTGACAGTTATATCGAGCTCTACAAATCATGTGTCTACTTATCGATAAAAATGTAATAAATCTCCCTAACTAAAATCATTTTTTGTCATCAATTCAATATTGTGCTTTTTAAAAAAATCGAATAAATCAAGTCTTTGCAAATGTATGATTTGTAACAACTAACAATACATGCAAAAACTGTTCTGCATCCGTTCAATTTAATTATGAACATATAATACTAGAATATTCGTTTTAAAATTCCAATGGCTTGAATCTTGAAATGTACCGCGTAAACGGATGTGTGATAAATGACACATAACACATGGGTTCCGTGTATAAAGGTACGAGCTCGATTAAGTATTGTGTTGCACATATATTCAAAAAATGTAAAATGTCCCATTTCCGTCTTATATGCTCAATTTTAACCGTTACATATACAATACACACTGTTAATACGGAAAATCCTATAAGAATTCGCTAAAGTATAGATAATTAAATATGATGTTTGAGCTACTTCTACCAAAACAGCTAATATCCAATCATTATAGCAGCATAAAAGCTCCGACCTGGTTGGTGAACGAATGAATTCTTATTAAGGGGAAATACCTATTTTTGGCATATGTATATTTAGAATTTTTATAATGATATCCTGATTTGTATAAATGATTTTCACAATTTATTTCTATAAATTGCAATGTTAATAACAATAACTTTTCAGTTCCCGCTTTGAATTCTGCAATTATGTTTAGCATGTATATCGAACAGCCCTGAGTAAGACCAATCACACATTTCTTTACATTGGATTATGCAAGTTCGCACATATACAAATAAGAATAAGCAAATTTCAAAATATTCAAACAATGATTATATCGAATATGTTGGTCGATTTATTGACACTTCAAATCATTTAAACGGGACTGTTTCTCAACTGTTGTTCTGAATCTGAACCTATATAATCCGAAGCAAAGTTGATAATCACGGCTATGTGAAAAGTCCAAACCCTCATCCTCCCTGCGTAAATCCCCCGTTGCGTAAGTTAATCATATAATACGGATATTGTAGCACCGACGCACGTTATGACAAAGAGTTACGTCATATTACGATGTCAACCTAACGTTCAATTTTCCACGTGTTTATTGGTATTGGTAAAAACGCATGCGACTTTGTATGACCAGCATTAAATCAGGTCTTATAAAGAAGGTTGATTGAAAGAGGATTGCGTTTTACAACAATTTAACGTTAAAGATAGTAAATGCATATCTTATTATTTAGTGTCATCAAATTTAATTTCAGATATATCCACCAAAACATGATTTATTAAAAGACACATGAAAGGACAATCAAAACGAAATGAAATGGAAGTCTACTAAATCTACACATACCACATGTATGTTTATGTATATACACAAAATATCGCCCGAGGTTGACAAAATTGATGATTTTTTTACCACGAACCGGATTTTAAGTAGGTGACACTGGTGGAATTTTATTTTTTTCAAACATGCTTCTTCCATGTACAATGCTTAAGAGCTCTCCAGGAAAAGAGTCCAGGATAAAAATGCATAATTGTAATAATCTAAATGCAAAAAAGGCTATATATTGATTATAACGTCAAAGAAGCATCGTCGAAATTCATCTATGTTATTTTCATTTCAAAGCTCGAACTACAGCATCTATTCAGACGCATTTACACAGGTAGCGCCCATCGTGTTGCTAATGCAACACCTTGATACATGGGTAATTTAAATGCATATGAAAAATAATGATTTGTAAATCCGCATATTAGGTAATATTACTGACTAAGATGCATATTGCTATTTAAAGGGTGTTTATCGCAGTAAATTCGATGGTGTCTAAACATATATGGCTGTGAGTAAATTTAGCTTAAGGAGTTTGGCCTTTTCGGTATTTTTAATGTGTTTTCCGTTTAGATTTTTGACTTTTTTTTGGTGTTTAGATATAGAGTTCTAGAACATTGCTAATTAGAGCAAGGGATCGTCTTTGTATTTGATGTCGATTAATAAACTATTATGGAATTTGACATAGTATGGAGAAAAAACCTGCGAAAAAATGATGATCGCGATAGGTATTGATACAAATTTATCTCTATCAGATAATGGCTTTGTGTGCCATAGTCTTCGGAAGTACGTGGAAATTGAGTGAGGACCCATTGTGTAAACTGTGCGGCAAGAAAGCGACGCTCGAACATGTGTTATCAGCATGCACAAAAGCCCCAGCCGATGAGAGATACACATAGCGACATAACCAGGTGATATAAGTCCTAGAACACGGCATCGACCTGCGAATTAGAAATCAGCGCAGCGTCGGTGGTATAAAGGGGCCAGAGTTCGAAGCTCTGTCAGAAAGGCCGAGGTAACACGCGGAAAACAGATGAAAACTGTGGCAGGGGGATACTGGCAATAAGCGATGACTGGCAAATGCGGGCTGACGTACGCAGGCAACTAGCTTTCCCCAAGCATTAGCCATCACAAATCTGCGACTAGACATTGTTTTGTGGTCACAAACCAAATAGTCAGTAGTGTTAATAGAGCTCACAGTACAGTATGATGAAAGAGTAGATGAAGCTCATGAACGCAAGCGACTAAAGGACAAAGAGTTAGTTGAACAGTGCCAAGATAAAGAGTGAAAGACATGTTGTTTCCCAGAAGTCTGGAGGTCGTTGATGTAAGGGCCAAAACGACCGTTGAAAGAAGATACATCCTTATGATTGGACCGGTACGACGCGACCCGATGTCGTTCAAAGTACTTCGATGCACAATCAACTCATTATATTTTTTAGATAAGAAATGCCTGAAGTTTGTAATGGTATGCAGAGGCACTCAGTTAAAAGGATAATTGCGATTGTCATAGAACCGAAATTTTCGAATTAGATATATTTTTTTTGCTACCAATATATCAGAGAGGTTATGCAGAATGTCCCAAATATGTTAGACTGTCGTGAAGTTTTATGCAAACAAACCACTAACAAGCAATGTGATTAGTCATATTTGGGTCAAATGGCTATTAGCTCATATATATATATATATTTTTAAAACCAGCCAACCTCTCGAGTGATCGACGGACATTGAGCTAAATATTTATATAACCAGTCATACATGTGAAACAAAAAAATCACATCAGAACAGTTGTTTCTGTCGAAAAAAAGTGGCTCCATCGCCCTGATGTTTTTGAAATGCGTCCAAAAGTAGTGAAGCCGACTTAACATTTTGAAAAAAATGAAATAGCTTCCAAGCGGCTGGAGGTCCATCTCGACTGAAAGGAAATTCACTCCATGTTAATTCGAATCCTCAAATAATACCCTATTAAACGCAGTATCCACAACTTATATAATCTTCCAGCAATATAATACCACAATCATTGGTTTATATTCTATATGAGGCTGTTATTTTAGATGTGATAGTCTTTGCTTAAATAATAATTTTATGGTTATAACATGTTTCTATTAGAATGTTGGACATTTAAAAATGCATATTTCGGTGTTAATGTCAAGGGGAAACCAGCGGGTGTGTCGGTAAATTTGGCAGAAGCTTCAAAACTAGGACTATGATGCAGTCCGGTAAATCACAGTCTGAAGAGTATATGTGAAGTATACTATACTTCAAGTAAAGTTTTTTTTACTTGGTGTTTTATATAGTAATTTTACACACCATAATATCATTTTTCAAGAATCAATAAGTCAAAATATCCTAGTATGGGTGTTAGGGTGGGGGTTGGCGGGAGGATCATCCTAAATGATTTTTTAGTTAAGATTCTTTAATAACATTCCTTAATGAAAGATATTTAGTGAATTAGTGCCTAACCCTAACAGAAAAAGATAGATATTTTATATTATATTTTCGATGTATACCTCCAGTACACTCTTCAATCTGTGATTTACCGGACTGCGGACTATGATATAAGAAGGATGTGCAGCCGAGCACGTGATCCATCGGAAACACGCGTACTATGTTTATAACAAGCTTTGTTGGAATTTCCAAAAAAAGCATCATATATACGTTGCGTTATGATAAAGCTATTTATTGGTTTTATTATGAAAACATATCGAGCAAACCATTTTATATCGTGGT
>LQRL01138828.1:12449-24982 GCA_001703475.1 Hydroides elegans | reverse complement strand
ATAACACCGACATAAACATAGCAGAATTAACCCATTCGAAACACTCGTAATTTAGTCGTATTTTTAGCCTGCTTCACATCCTGTTATACTCATCCTAGTTCAAAATGGCGACGTCTGTAGCTGGTGTTTTGCCTGAATCATTACGCGAAAGTATTCAGAAAACTAAAATATTTATGGTAGGAGCAGGAGGAATAGGATGTGAACTATTGAAAAATTTAGTTTTGAGTGGATTCGAAGACATTGAACTGGTAAGTAGGTTCTTTTCGTGAGCGATAATACACTGATACCAATACCTCGAAACAGGTCCGGAATTGCAATATTATTTTTTCATCCCGACCGAAACTTACTGCGGGCTATTTCTGTCCATCTGTCTTTTCAGATTTAAGACATATCTATTTGTTTATTTTACTTCAGTTAGAGAGCCGAAAAGGTCCCGGTCTTTTATTGTTTTTATTACTTTAAGGAAGTCAAATATCGGTATATCGATAATTAAATTACCACAAATATCAATTCAAATAAATATGAGAGTTAGAACTTATGAATGTGGGATCATATGTTGATAGAAGTGTTTATACATTAAGTTGAGAAAGGTCGAACTTATCATGCCTTAATATTTACAAACATTTCATAACAATAACAGAACTCTAGACTAGACGACCTGAACCAGGAACTTGGTCCAGGTCCATAGATGTGCCTTTTGACCATTTCAGTCAAAAACACCCGACTGAAAGTTGTCAAATTGGCCAAAATAGCTGTTTTCATAGAAAACATGTTTAAAATCTACAAAAAACATACCCCTTCGAGTTTGGGGGCGGTTTGGGCCTGCTCGTGTTTCACAAATACTTTCTTGTTGACCCTGATGCCATGGTTAAGTCATCTGCTGGCTCGTTATGCTCGTTCGTCAAACGTGATTTTATCTGGTTGAATGTGAAATATAGCTGGAATTTAATTTAGTAAAATGTAACATAGTGTTTATTTCTACATATATATTGTCCCATCAGACAAACATAATAACATTTGTATAATATTTTCACAAAACACCTAGACATTTGTCTTAAAACTTAAAAGCGTGTAATTTAACAGAATAAATGAGTTTTGACTTAAGTTATCTTACTCGCAAGACTCAATGTCTTACCTATATCAAAATGAAAAAAAAAAAAAACTTTATTTACACGTAGATTAGGCGGCACATAGACAATTTTGTATTTGCAACAAGTACTAGTGGTGGATACAATAGCGTTATTTTGAATCTGTACTTTAACCTGATCAGTGCGAACTTTTAATTTCTTTAGAGAGATAAATAGGAAACAATGACGATGTATTACAAACAAATTTATTATTTGTAATGGTTCATTGATAAAAAAATACTTGCACTGCCTTCATTAGGCCCCAACTTAAAAGGTTGGGGGCCTATAGGTTTGGGGTGTCCGTCCGTCCGTCTGTCTGTCTGTCTGTCCGTCATACTTTTTTGTACGGGCTAGAACTTTTGAACGGAAAGTCATAGAGACATGGTTATAGGCTCAAATGAAAGGTCTTGGTCCATAGATGTGCCTTTTGACCATTTCGGTCAAAAACACCCGACTGGAAGTTGTCAAATTGGCCAAAATATCCAAATATAGCGGTTTTTCAAGACTTGAGCTTGTACGGGCTAGAACTTTTGAACGGAAGGTCATAGAGACTTGGTTATAGGCTCAAATGAATGGTCTTAGTCCGTAAATATGCCTTTTGACCATTTCGGTCAAAAACACCCGACCGGAAGTTGTAAAATTGGCCGAAATAGCCAAAAGAAAGCGGTTTTTTTTTCAAGACTTGAGCTTGTACGCGCTAGAACTTTTGAACGGAAGGTCATAGAGGCTTGGTTATATGCTCAAATGAAAGGGATTGGTCCGTAGATGTGCCATTTGACCATTTCGTTCAAAAACACCCGATCGGATTTTATAAAATTAGCCGAAATAGCCAAAAATAGCGGTTTTTCAAGACTTGTACGCGCTAGAACTTTTGAACGGAAGGTCATAGAGACTTCTGAAATACTCGAAAACGACTTTGGGGGCATTGGGGCCTGTTCGTGTTCACTGAATACTTGTTTATACAGGTTGATAGGTCGGTATGTATAAAGTATTGTGTATGCAGTGTTAAGTACATTGTATATAATGTTAAATGATATGTGTATGCAAATAATACAAGCAATCCAGATGAACTTATGTGAATGTGTTATTTCGCAGATTGATTTGGATACAATAGACGTTAGCAATCTCAACAGGCAGTTTTTATTCCGAAAGGAACATGTTGGCAAATCTAAAGCCCAGGTAACAACAATCCTTCCCTTGAGAATCGGTGGAAATATTTGTTGATATTTAAATCGCTGACCAATTCCAAATTCATAACACAATGATAAGATAAGCTAAAAAATACTTGTATTGGCAGTATCTAATGAACGGAGAAGCCTAGATAATTGACAGTAGGCTCTTTCCCCAACTTTATTGTAATGCATTAGATAATAGAATTCGGTTTAAACAAATCTAAGGGCAAAAAAAAAATAAATAAATAAATAAAGGAAACAAAAAATCGATTCTATATATTTACTCTTTATTCTTAAGGTGGCGAAGGAGAGTGCACTCAAGTTTAATCCAAACGCTAAAATTGTCGCGCACCATGACAGTATTATGAGGTAGAATCGGGTTATTATACCAATTTTCCAGATCATACACTTCGAAAACGTTGATAATGGTTTCAGTCTGTAGATTTACTGATTTTACAGTATATTTTTCCATTTCTTTAGTTATACTATTTTTAGTTTCAGTTACTTGTTAAACCAATAATGTATGAACCATAATCAAATTCATCCGATTATCAATCATGAAACAAGTTTTTCTTCATAAAGTTTAATTAATTATTCTATTTACAACACTTTAGCTCAATAGAGCATTATTTATTTTTCTAATTTGTATACATTTAATTATTTGATATAGTTCGGATTATGGCGTTCCATTCTTCCAGCGATTCACAATCGTTATGAATGCACTGGATAACAGAGGTGGGTGTTTGAACAAAACGTTATAATAAGATTATTTTGAACGAGTTTTGCTTTCGAAGTGTGATTCCAGCTTTCATTGAAAAACGGAGTAAATAACATTATACATGAACCTGGAATATAATTATTCATATATTGTAATTGTAGCAATTGATTGACAATTGTTGTTTTGTAGTTGTCTCTCCTTAATGATTCATGTAAATCCACACTTACTATTTGATTTAAAACAATGTTCATGGATATCGATTGAGATATATCAGTGGAACTTCGTTTACACATACATGTACATCAATTCTGTGTTATTTATTTTCAGCTGCTCGCAATCACGTGAACAGAATGTGTCTGGCTGCGGATGTGCCCCTCATTGAAAGTGGGTCCGCTGGCTATTTGGGACAGGTCACCGTCATCAAAAAGGTATTCCAAATTTCCTTCATATAGTCGTTCCAAATATTAAATGGCCAACTATGGCCGTGATTTGCCACTCCCAATACCTGCGAAATAGTGTCATACTAACATTCGGATTTTAGTCTATCGTAACAATTTTAATCCAAAGACGTGAATTCGTTGTTTAAGTCTATCGTTTCGCCCTAGTACAAAGGGTCATGTTATATCGAACACGATTGAATGATTTGAGAAGTGAATTTTATTGATAATTAACTGCCATTTCATTGCTAGGGCATGTTTGAGTGCTACGAGTGTCACCCGACAGCTCCCCGTAAAACCTACCCAGGTTGCACCATTAGGAATACGCCATCGGAACCCATTCACTGCATTGTGTGGGCCAAACATCTCTTCAAGTGAGTCATCTTATTCTGCTTGTAAACGCTGGTACAAAATCAATATCAACAGTGAAGTAATTCCGAGCCAGATCAAAACGAAAAAAAAAATCAACACAAAACCAGCGACAATTAACGGGAAATCTTCTGCCTTAAACCTTCATTCAAAGTGAACCATTTTGCGAAAAGATATATGCACAAAAAATAATAATAAAAAAACAGGAGTTTTGATTGCTTAAATTATTTCCTCGTCCTTTATGTTCATATTTAAAGATCGAGTAAGAAAATACAACATCTAAGTGAAACAAATGATTACCTTAGAATTCTTAATTAATCTCGATTTTTTCCTCCAGTCAACTGTTTGGCGAGGAAGATCCGGACCAGGACGTGTCTCCGGACACCGAGGATCCAGAGGCAGCGGGCGATGCCGGCATCGACGCCGCCGAGAGCGAGGCAAAAATGGACGCCATAGGTAGGTGGATGGATATGGAAATAAGAATAAATCAATTACCGAAAAGAGGGTGCCATAGGTTTGTGCTGGGATGTGGAAATAATTATATATCAATTACCCAAAAGTGGATGTCATATGTTTGTTTGGTTGTGGAAATAAGATTAACCAATTGCCCAAAATCAGACGCCTAAGGGTTACTGATAGATTATGATCACCTGAGATGTACTCCTCAGGTTTGAGGTGGGGTGTGCAAAACAACTGCCAATGACCAATTTCACATCCTGACTTTAGACCAGGTTTCCGTTGGTAATTATATTGCAACCTGGTTTCGACATAGGCTGTGGCGACCATTATGTTAAGTTTTGACTCCTGAATCTCTTGATGGACGAGGGTTAAAGGGTTGTTGATGGACCAGCTTTGCAAACGCAGGGGAACAAGGGGTGAATAATGAATTAAGGAAAATAATCTGTACATATTGATAGCGCCATGAACTTTATTGGTCTTCACTTATACGGCATGGATATGTGTACTAAAGTGGACCTCACTGAAATAAAGACTTCCAGAATCAAAAAAAAAAAAAAAAAGCCAAAATATTAGTTGACAATTTGAGAACTTTTGTCGTGTGGACTTTACATTCAAATGACATTCTTCTCATTTGGTTGTTAAATGTTTTTCGATTTTCAAAGATATTTATCTGAAGTAAATAAAAATGTTATCAAATGTGAACCTGTTTCTCTATAAAAAACATAAACATTTACCCGCTGTAAACAGACATATAGAGAAATCCATGGGTTATCAATTAAAATACAAAGAAAACTATTCTCGAACATTGTATAGGAAAATCGAAAAGGATATATTTTTTATTTATATGATTTTGTAGTGCCAAGATTATGTAAAGGATTACTTGGCAAATGGTCAGTGACTCGAACAATGCCATTAATAACTTAATAAATGGACATTGGCAGAATTGGCAGCTTACACCACTGGACATAACCCCCTTTTATGCGCTTTCCTCTATCAAAACAATTTGCGTTAAATGCTGTATTATTTCCATATTTACGTTTTGGTTATTCAACCGGTTTGAACATATATTTCTGAGTTTTCACCTTGACCATGCAACTAAAGCAAGCTATCGATCGAGACTGGTTCGTGGAAACTGTTACATAGTGTGGTCAATTGCATGGGGGCTTTCAAAGCAAGGTTTCTGTGTAACATACATTATTATGGTAAACCTTTATTGTAATATATAAATAGGGCCCCCTATTAAGATCATTCCCAAAGCGCTTTATAGCATTTCTAAAACTGGTGTCATGCTTAAATAAAATCATTGAAAGCAAACTAGATTTTTCTCACATTAGATAACAAAATATAAACGGACAACCTGTACATGAAATATTCAAGGTTGTCTGTCAAAACTAATACATGGAAAATTGTATATCCAGTTGACCTGTAATATGGACCCACAGAATGTGAAATGAAATGTTTAGAAAATATCTCTATCTTATATGAACACCTGTTAAGTAAGCTGTTTATATGATAATTGAAGCGTAAAAGTGCGTTTAAAAAGTTGTTTTAAGATATCAAACTACATGCACATATACATATTTGTATGTGTATTTCAGCTGGTCGGTCTGTCCGTCTGTCTGTCACATTTGATACCAGCTACCTTTTGCTTGCAAATTGAATATGAAGGTATTGTTTTCTATTTAACAAAAGGCTTAAGACGCTCTTTAAAAAACTTTTAGAACAATCACAAACCAAATATTATAACCTGTGGAACCAAGCATATGACCCGTTTATGCTTAACATTTTATTTTATTTCGTATAATTCTATTTGATGTTTTCGCTATCAATCTGTATCGAGATATGTTCCATTTACGAAGAACATTTAACTTTTTCATGTTTTCTTTTATGTATGCTTATGTTAAACAACATTCTTCTTTTTATTAGAAAACATATGTTATGAAAATTTACAAATTTCGATTGAAACTAATGTATAAATTTTGCTATGTGTAATCAACATTTACCATGAAAAAAAAGTGATATAAACTTTAATTTTCATCTGTCAATACTTTTAAATTGTTCTTTTACAGGTGGTATTGACAGAAAATCGACAAGAACTTGGGCACAAGAAACTGGTTACAATACCGAGAAAATATTTCATAAGGTGATTTTGCTTTTCAGTCGGGTTTTCTTATAATATAAATACTGATATTTACGGTATATAGAGGCACCTATCGATGGCAGGAATTGGTTAACGTAAGACTTAAAACCTTTTAAATTAAAAGCATAAAATGAATTTCAAATTTCTTTTAATAAATCATTCTTTTCAATTTGCAATTATGATTCGTTATTTGTATGAGGCGCTTATCTTAGTTATGATTCCAAAACCTCACTGTTATACATTCTAAATGGTACGGTAACTATATTTGTACAATAAAGCATAAATTCGTTTATACATTGACAGCTATTCAGAGATGACATCAAATACCTGCTATCGATGGATAACCTGTGGAAGAAACGACGTCCGCCCATGGCTCTCGACCTATCATGCCTACCACAGACAAGTACGTGCCTTTTGCAAAGAAAATATGAAAACCGTCGGTTCGTGCCCATCGCAAATTTAGGGGAGATTTTTTTTTTTCATTTTTTTTTAATGTTTTTCATTTCATATCACAAATATAACAAATCATGCATACTGACATTAATGTAGTGGAGATAAGCTGTGTATGGTTAATTTAAAAAGATAACCTAAAATTGGAATAATGCACGAAGTGTCCAAATCGAAATGGTTATTGACCTTTGAGAAGGAAATATCAAAAGTGATATTGATCGGGTGATATTGCCCTTCATAATCATGCTTCAACCATGTAATGAAAGCACATATAGAAACATGAATACCCATTATAAAATATTGGTATTGTCACTAAAGTCACATGTCATTTAAAACTTACTCAATTACATGTTTCAGTGGAGAGCAGCGGCGCGGGTTTGATCCACGACCAGCGCCTGTGGAGTGTGCGTGAGTGCGCCGAGATGTTTCAGTCCTCGGTCGCCCAACTCAAGGTGCAACTGGCGGCACAGGGAAGCGGCGGTATCCTCGTCTGGGACAAGGTTTGTACCGAAACATATAAGTTTGATAACGTTTAAGAGATAAGGTTTTGTGAAAAACGTTAAACTAATATAACTGCGATTTATTTTCCCACTCAAATTGTAGCCGCCAAAAGGCGGTGTCCTCGTCTAGGACAAGGTATGTTGAGTGGGGTGTCGATATATTTTCTATCGAAAGTATGCTTCAAAGCAGAGGACTTTGTAAAACTCGATGACTCGATACTTATGCGATTCTCTATTTAGTCTGCAATGACGATAACCGACAAATTACACGCATGCAATTATCTTATTTTAAGCTGGATTTAAAATAGTCCTTGGATTCGACTTTAATCTCAAGTCTTGGAGATCCATATAGAAATTCAGATTAAATCCTGGACATATTAAAGACAATTTGTTTCCTTATGAAGTGTTCTACAAAAGCATATATACCGGAACTACCTTATTTTCCAGGATGACAAAGCGGCGATGGATTTCGTAACGAGTGCAGCCAACTGCCGAGCACACATCTTTGGCATTCCTCGCAAGTCACGCTTCGATATCAAATGTAAGTCGCCATATTTAGGATAGAATTCCTTTAAGTAACGAACATTTCCGAGATGTCAACGTTTTATTTTGAAAATTCATGGTTGTGAATCTCAAATTTACTTGCACGTTTTTTTTGTCTTTTCATTAGGTCTTTCCATCTGATCATTTTGTAATCAAAGTATGATAATTAAATAAAGAAGGCTAATGTAAATACGTTCTTCTGAAATAAGATTAAGATTATATCCATTTAAAAATCACTCATTGCGTATTCATAATCTCACCCCTATCTCTTCCAAACAGCCATGGCTGGCAACATTATCCCAGCCATAGCAACCACCAACGCCGTCATAGCAGCACTGATCGTCATGGAAGGCATCAAGATCCTTCAAAACCGCATCCAGGATTGCCGCACTGTGGTCCTCTATCGCCAACCCAACTGGCGCAAGAAGCTGTTGGACCCCGGACGTATCGAGAAACCCAATCCAAAGTGCTACGTGTGCAGCGAGAAACCAGAAATCACTGTGGCGCTTAATGTGGCCAATATGAGCGTCAAGGGGCTGGAGGAGAAGGTGGGTTTCTTGTGTTAGGTGATTTGTATTACGTTTGAAAACGGGAAAAAGACAGGGAAAAATCTTAAATAGTAGGGAACTTCAAAAGTTCAAATAGAAGGTGGTTAGTTAAGATATATTTTTGGCTGATAAGGGTGACATATTAGAGATTGGGGTAACGTATGAACACATCAAAAGTAAAGGACTACCAAAAGTCGTAGGGTGATATACCTGTAGAATTTGGAAATCCTATTTAGCAATAGCGATTAGGTATGTTAGGTTAAACAAGGGTGAATAGTATATCTTTCAATATTCTTTGTTTTCGAATGATTTCAAAAGTACAGCCACGTCTAAGAAATGTCTGAATAATAACATTTAAATGTATTGAACAACAAGATGATTACAAATATTCGATTTAGATCCCGAGTATGTCCTTGGGTGCACGTGGAAGCAAAAAGGTATGGAACCGATACGGTGGCATATGCGTGGTCAAATGGGTTTAGTTATTGTAGCTCATAACCCGAGCACTCTTTTGGATTTCGTTACTTTAATTCCCAAAACTAAATATCTTTCAGTCTTTGTTTGGTGTCAATCGAACAAGTGTGGATTTTATTCATTACCAGCGCGTGTACATTATCTTTTCGATTGTTCACATTATTATTTGCGAATTAGGTATATCACCTTTGTATTTAATTTAGATTTAGTATATTCTATAACGTAACTCGGAGTTTTGATGTAAAAAAACTCACAACCTCTTATTTAATTGTGTGATAACTTTATATGTATGTATGGTAAATATATAAAAACTGTATCAGGGCTCGACATTGGCGACCGAATGGTCGCCAATGGCGACTGTGAATTTGGATTTGGCGACTGTGAAAAAAAGTCGGTCGCTAATTTGGCGAGTGTGAAATTTTCCTCTATTTTTTTCCTCTATTTTTTTTGTTTTTTTGATGAATGGTGACCAAAAGGTTTTGGACGGGAGAAACCCCGTAGCCACAGGCCCATATGCGATATGAATGAACAAACAGTTTGTATAAGACCAAATTATGCCCCGCCATTATATCAAATCAAAGACTTTGACATAAGATATGGTTATCTACTATTGGCACAATGAATGAGAATATTATTTCTGGCATTAATGATTATATTTTTGAGCGAAATCCAGGATTGAACTCAAGACCTTTGGATCATGAAGCCGATACACTACTGTTACAAATGTGATCGAAACAATTGATAAGTCAACAGACATAAAAATCAATAACTTGATAGCAGACGGTATATGGTAGGGATGGGTCGGGGCCGGATTCCCGGGGCCCCGTGACTCAAACCCCGCCCCGCGGCGCGGGCCCCGTCGATACACAGTCTATTAATGTTACACCGAGCATTAACATTATCTATGTTTTAAATAATAAGATTTCTTTGCAAGAAAATCTTATATTACTGCATAAATAGATGTATAAATAGGTCAAATGTGAATAATCTATATATTTTTGTTCAATATATGCATCATTTTGATCAATTAAGACATCTTTTCTATTGTTGAAAGTAAATGTCATTAAGGACGACGGGGCCCCGGGGTAACATTTCGCCCCGGGGCTGAACTTTCATCGACGGGGCCCCGGGGTTTCGGGGCCCCGACCCATCCCTAGTATATGGTCATGCGGAATTGGCTGCGTAGAATTTTAACTACATGAGAGACCAAATTTTGCAAAACACGGTCCACCATGGCGACACAAGTGGGTTCATAAAAAGCACAAGCCGGTATGAGGGTACAATACAGAAGCATTGGTTAAAGTGTAAGAAAGCCATACTGTCAAAACTGTGGGAGGAGATAGGTCTAACAACAAATAGTTTTTCTATATATAGAAGACCAAATTTACGGAATTGGCGAAGTCCACCATGGCAACCCAAGTGGGTCAATCGTCCAATAAAGTACATGCCGGTATGAGGGTACCATGAAGATGCTTGTGTTGAAGTTTGAAAGCTCTACTGTCAAAACTGTTGGAGGAGATAGGTCTAACAACAACTAGTTATTTTTCTATATAGAAGACCAAATTGGCGGAAATGGCGAAGTCCACCATGGCGATCAAAGAGAAAACGGTTAAAGTTTGAAAGCTCTACTGTCAAAACTGTGGGAGGAGAAAAAGTTTACTATACAACTAACTAACTAATTCGCAAACTAACTAACGGCGGACGACGCAGACCGATCTCACAAACCCAGTTTTCGCTTCACGGAAGCTGGGATGAAAATCCGGCGACTGTGAAATCTGGTTTGGCGACTGTGAAATCACGTCGGTCGCCAAAATGGCGACTGTGAATTTTCGCATTTGTCGAGCCCTGCTGTATTTTTTCTTCATGTATTGCACAATTTGTTTTTAATACCTACATGATATCATGTTATAATAAAATATAAGCCTATCTTTTTATGTAAATAAAAGTATTCGATCGGCGAAGTTTTTATAACCGCACTATTTCATTTAATATTTATGTACATAAAATTATGTATCATATAACACATTTTACCAAATATTATGGTATTTTATTATTTTTAGTTTGAAAATCTTTTTCTAAGACACCAGGTTGCAGAATTATGGCGAGATCTTTTTAATACACCATGGTTTACGTTTTAATTTAATTTATACATTCAATCACGGGACTGTACTTTTGAAATCATAGAAGGACATTGAAGGATTGTGCGTTAATGATTACCAATTATTCTATAGACATTTTTGCGAAAAAAAAATCTGAAATATTCAGTAAATCGATATGACTGCAAATGTGAAACTGTTTAAATTCAATCCTCGATTTTGGTCCGAGTAAATAATGTGTGTTTAATATTGGTAAGTGGAAAAGGGATAACAGTGTCATTCATAAACTTATGTTCAGGAAATTCATTTTGAGTGTTTATATATTTATATCAACAGTATATTATTATTCATAGTGTCATATATTAATTGATTTTTGATTGATTGATTGACAGGTCCTGAAGGGCGCCTTGGGCATGGTTGCCCCGGATGTAGAAATCGACGACGGACAGGGCACAATCATGATCTCCAGCGAAGAAGGCGAGACCACAGGTTAGAGCCTCTAAAGTTTACATACATTTGCGAGTATTTTAAGTAGAAAAATGCGATAACATAAAAAGTCTTTAGCTGCTCAGACGTCATTTTGTTGTATATTGCATATACATGTAGCTGTTTTCATTGTTTTAAGTTTGGTTTTATAGGCCAACTATTACCCCCGGTACTAGTTCGTACAAGAAGCCTTTTGATAAAAAATGTATATAAAATACGTTTTGAATAGAATATGAGCTTTATATCAATATTTAAAATGTTTGAAGTCAACGTGGTTTTGTAATATTTCGTTATAGAAAACATGGATAAGAAATTGGAAGAGTTTGGATTGAAAACGGGAACCAGGCTTCAATGTGATGATTTCTTGCAAGAGTATAAAATCAACGTCAACATCGCTCATGTGTAAGTTCATTTCCCACATGTATAATTGTACATATAGCCTCATGTTTTGAGTGTGCCTTCGCGTTGAGATAGAACATCAAGAACAAAATAACAGTATTCACTATTAAATTCAATTCGGGCAGAATGTGTCAAAAATAATCTTAGAACCGCGTATTATTGGAGCAAAACGTGATATAAAGTCGAGCCCTACTTCAGTGTTGCCACATGATACTTTTTTAAAAGTATCATACTTTTTTTTGAAAATCGGCCAAATTATACTTTTTTTATACTTTTATACTTTTTTTAATACTTTTTTTTGCTCTCGTACTTTTTTATACTTTTTTTCCCAAAATCGGTGGTTTCATGCTTTTTTTTGCAAAAAAATTTGCTCGCGCCTTTCGGCGCTCGCATAATCATGAAGCTTTAATATTACTACTTACAACTCAAAACCAATGTTACTTTAGTTAAGTTGATTCACAATTGCAAATTTCATGTTAATGTAAGTTTATATGGTATGCCTAATATTGAACATGATACTTTTCCTGTCAATTAATGATTTGATATTGATTTACTTTATTTTATATATGGGTTTGCATTTCTATTTTGAGCATTTTCGTATGTCACCATACTTAT